>JAOANR010000012.1:43370637-43407729 GCA_030278955.1 Hygrophila difformis | reverse complement strand
AAAATATTTTTGGCAGAAGTAAAAGCCAAAATCACGTTCCAAGAAGGCCCATGTCTCGTCACCAATTGGTTCTCTTGCTCATATGAGGCACTTGAATATCCCGTGCAGTAGCGGATCTTGAAAATTAAATTCGGTGGGTCACTTTTTATTTATTAATATAATTAATTTTAAAATAAAAGTTCTAAAACCGTTAAATTCAAAGTAATATAAAATACAAATGATCAAGTATTGTTACATCAATATAGAAGTATAATTGTTCACTCACTTGTGGGGACTTATTTAATTCCACGATAAAATATTCTCCCTATAACAACAATTCTACTTCCAGTATCTCTCAAATCTTAAAGATTTTTTTTAGTTAAATCAACAAAAAAAATATTAAATTTACCATGTCTGCCTATGACGAATAATTTCTTTCTTTCTTTTTTTTTTTTTCTCTTCTCTCTCTCTCTCTCTCTCTCTCTCTCTCTCTCTCTCTCCTCTCTCTCCTCTCTCTCTCTCTCTCTCTCTCTCTCTCTCTCTCTCTCTCTCTCTCTCTCTCTCTCTCTCTTTTTCAATTTCTGTAGGGCAAAGTTAGATCATTCATAATTACAAATATAGTCAACATTAATTGTTTCATAAAGATAAATCAGGGGAAATCACATTTTTTTTTTTTTTTGAGGAAAAATTGGTATTATTCCATAGGATTGGTCCACCCGAATTTTATTAGTTACATTCTCCACAGCAATATACCAAGCCAACCGCAACCAAAGCCTACAACATTGCTATGCAAGACAGGGGAAATCACATATAGTCATTTTTTTTTTATAAACTTCCTCAATGCCATTAAGTGATTTAAGATTATAGAATAAATAAATAATTAACTAAATCATATTTAAAATCATTTTAATTTGTGAATTAATAAAAATATCATTTTTGTTATAAACTTCCCCCATTAAGTGATTTAAGATTATAGAATAAATAAATAATTAAATAAATCATATTTAAAATCATTTTAATTAATACTAATTTTTAATTTTTATATTTTATAGTGGGTCAATTGACCCACCTTACCCTATAACTCACCTTGCACTATAACACATGGGCCCTGTATCCGGGACCTTTTGCATAACATGAAAACACTTGAGAAAAAACATTATAATATGCTACCAGCCTACTAGAGTGGCAAAGAAAGGTAAAGAGGATTATATGAATATGGTGAGAAGACATTGAACCTATTTTAAAAAAAATATAGGGATTTTTTTTTTGGAGGAGCCATTGAAGTGAAAAAAAATATAGGGATTAAAATATACCTCGAAGGAATTGCAGAGGACAAGAGTGGTTTCCATACAAGGTGAAGATGACTACTAAGAGCAATTCCAGAGTTTGTTTTGCATGCAAATTTTGAATGCTTTTGGGAGCTTTGAGGAACATTAGATAGCCCCATTCTTTATACTAGCTTTTAAAGGCTTTAACTGTGGATTACAGTTCCGAAAGCTCTACAATCAGAAACTACCCTAAGTAGCTTCTGGGAGTTTTGAAAACTACTTTCCAATTTAATTTTTTTTGGCTAAACAGTCAATACAGGCTAGAGAAAAATTAGTTTTTTCTCTTCAAATTACAATGATAACTTCAACTAGTTCTACCAAACACTTATGCAAAAACTGATAGGTACAACTCATACAGCTGCAGTTCGCAGCTACATCTCTAACGGACCCATAGATTATACACCTTTTCCTTTGATTAAAAGACAACAAAGCAAGTAAAAATGGAAATTTAATGCAAAGGAGAATTGGAATGCGTAGATAATAAAACATGCAAAAAACAATAATTCATGATGATCCTGGCATATAGTTCTCTAATAATTAGGAAAAAAATTTTATAGATGACATATAGTATAAAGTAAAATAGGTAACCAACTATCTATGGATGACGGAATAGAAAGAGCAAAAAAAAAAAAAAAATGAAACATAGTATAATTTCTAAATTGCACCCTCGTACATATGATGGCATAAATATAAGAAAACTCACATGAAATGACCAAATTAGACATGAAGGTAGACGACAACAGGAGCGGGCATGCACCCTCGTACATATGATGGCAGAATAGATTCTAGCATTGAAGCAAATGAGTAATATTATAAACCAAAATAAAACACCTTCAAAATATATATATAACTTATAGGCCTAATTTAATACCACCAAGGCGAAAATAGGAGTATAACAAAATTAACCATCAATACTGTAGCAAATCGAAAGGTGGAGCGGACATATTGAGTTTGGGCCTAAAGAAGAAATCGAAAAATGGATGAATGGGAGATGGGAATTGAGGATGGAATTTTTTAATCGGAAAATAGGGTGGGAAATTAACTCTCAAAGACACTATTACTCCTCAAATTAACTCGTACCAATATGTGACTTATTAATTATCCCATTAACATAATTAACTCCCGCATTTTTGGAGGTAACTGCGTTTCTTTAAAAAAATTATATGATAAAATTAGGTGTTAAACTCTACCCAAAATTATGATACACTAGCTTAATTTAAATGATTATAATAATAATAATAATAATAATAATAATAATAATAATAATAATAATAATAATAATAATAATAATATAAAATAGATACAAATAATAGGAAAACAAACACTCATATAGCTTACAAATTTTCTGACTACTGCAATTTATATACATGCTATATACGTATTAGTACTAACAAACTCATCTGCCTCTCTATGTATTATGTCAAACAATCACATTTTGGGGTTGACACTAATCAAATTAATTCAATTTCTTTCTTTTTTTGGTACATTAAAATTAAAAATGGATATTTCAATTCTCATGAGTGCACTGTATAAACAATAAATATTGATAATTTTAAGCTTTTATTTGATTATTATCTGATGAAGGGTTTAAAATGAAGTGAGACAGAGGATGAGGACTATTGGGCAAAAAAAAATGGGGGGATTGTTGGCCACTATTGGGCAATTATGCCATAAGAGACAAACAAAATACTGGGAATAGTACGCACTACTGAGTGAAAACGTAACAAATTCCTGCATGCTTGTGCAAACAGTGCGCACCCTCAGCCATTTTCTGGTATCTTCATCATCTTCATACCCTCAGCCATTTTCAGGTATCTTCATCATCTTCATTGTGCTCTCTATTCTATTTTCATAGGTATGTTTCTAGTTATGAACAGTTCTAAGCTAGCTTAAAACATCCATAAAATTGTTTTGTTTGGTTAAATCGTTGCATATAATCTGGTTTGGTTGATCTTCTTCGCAATGTCAAATGAGAAATGTTTACCATTAGTTCTGTAATTTATTAATTAGGGAACAACCAGTCTGGAACTGCAGTTGGTTTTTGCTGTCCTTAGTAAATAGTTTTGATTGATATGTGGGGCTTTTCCCCCTAAACCCAAGGCATGACTCATGAGAATTAAGACAGACCATAATTTTCTAAGCCTGATGTCAATGTAGATTGCTATTAAGCCACCATAAAGAGGTGGGTTAACTTTTTAAAACGCAATAGAACTGTTCATAAAGTAGCTGATGAGATTTCAAGTTCTCTCTGAATTGTGGTTTATAATTGTAGATTCACATTTCTTAGTGGTAGTTGTTTACTCAATATTATTTTTAGTTCCCCTTACCCATCTAAGTTGGTGTTTCTTAAGGTTGTTCTTCACTGGAATATTTAGTTAATTGTGATATTGCAGAATGGATATGATTGTATGATTTGATATGATGTTAAACATCTTTATGTATTTGCAGGATGGATCTCAATATGTTCCCTATTCCACCAGAGATCCCGCTAGTGGTTCAACCATTCCTCCTGTGCGAGAAGCAACTAAGAGCATCTGATCGCACTATGTTGAATCTTCCGGTGCAGATGCGGGATTACTTGGGAGCAAATGATGAAGCCTTTAATAATCTCCTGCGGAACGGCAGGCAATACATACTTGTCCGAACTCCACAGACGGAGGAAATATGTGAAATAGCATTCACAACATATGCACACGACAAGTATGCCATCAAGGGGGGAAATTGGAAAACTCTGGTTGAAGCCAATGCCTGGCAGTGTGGAGACGATGACAATAGGCCTGGGACAAAAATTCAAATTTTCCTTTATCGGCCAGCTAATTTAAACTACGTATTTGCAATGTGTGAGGTACGAATGTATACTATTAGTATATATGCTTATATATTTCATATATTTAAATTTATTTTTAACTGAATTCTATATATGTAGGCTCCTCCTGCTGTTGCTCCTGCTCATCCTCCTCCTGATGTCGCTCCTGCTGTCGCTGCTCCTCCTCCCGCAGTCGCTCCTGCTGTCGCTGCTCCTCCTCCCGCAGTCGCTCCTGCTCCTCCACGTCGCCGCCGCCGTTCTCCACCAGATGATGCTCCACCAGCACGTCGTGGACGTCATCAGTAACCTGTTTAGTTTAGTTTTTGAGAAACTAAAACTATGTTATTTTTGGTATTTGTCTTGTTTGTTTCTCTTAAAAAAATTTGCAGCTACTGCAATAGTATTTTGCCATGGGAAGTTGATTGCAAGATGGGGTTATGCACACTGGTCCAACCGGTTGTATCTTAAGGCAGTTCATGCACATCATTTCAGATGTTGCTTTCCTGTAGAATCAGACAAAAACTACTAGATAACTTTTCTGCTAAAATTCCTTGCTAAGGGATCAAGACTTCTTGTGGTACCTATCCATTGAATGGTCACTGACTTCATCATGGCAAAATCTGCATGCAACTAACTTGCCACAGCAAGCAGCACACAACTTGCAGTTTCTTTTGTAATGCTCACACCCAAATATCTGTTTTTCAGAATCACGATATGAAGGAATACAACCAAGCAAGTCCTCATCACCAGCATTTGTATTTGATTGTGAGCATTTCTGCTGAGAGGCTATCCAGCGACTGAGTGGAAGTTACAGGAACCAGGGAAAATTAAATCGACAATGTTAATAAGATCACATAGAAATTAAATGAGAATAAACTGAAAAGCTACTGAAACAAATCACAACCTCGTCATTAGATTCTGAAGGAGGTAAGCTTTTCTTCGTGGATCAAGTGTTGAGTCACGAGAAACCTTTCTTATCTCTGATTCTAGTTCACTTTGGTTCATTCTGAAAATATCTTTCCAACCAGGCTTAAATGTATGGTCATTCTGGTCAGTGGAATCATGTAAATCATACCCTGGAATTGATAAAAATAACAGTTCAAATGATACCCTTCCAAAGAACAAGTGCAATTGATTGATGTGTTTAAAGTACCTTGAGACATGCTATTCTCTGATGTAGATGCTGTAGAAGTTGCAGCTTGAGTGCCTTCCCACCATTCGTTAAGCCACTCAGAAAACATTGTGTTCTTAGTTGCTTGTTTCCATGTATCCATCATTTTATTCTGCTCTTCCTGAGTTAGAGCAGACGTTACCCAAGGCAACATTGATTGAAGTACCTCTGCTCCAGTTGTGCCTATTATGCGGCCAAAAAGTTTGTCTTGTTCTTCCACAGAGAAATGCCTATCAAACAATGGCCAGAGCTCAAGTTCTTCACGCATAACGTGATGATCTAAGGTCACTTTAATAGATTTACACATGCCCTGAATCTTTGTTGCAAGCTCGTTATACTTTTTCAAACTATTGACATTTCTTGAAGAATGAGAGACTTTCACATTGATATTCAGCCCCATTTTTGGAATTCAAAGTTTCCTGAAGTTGAGATAGCTCAGCGAGGGCAGAAAAGATATTCTCAAACAGTTCCTCTTCCTGCTTGTGATCCAAAGTGTAAGAATGACTAACATTGTGAAGAGTTTCCCTTGATTCTAGGGCAGGGAATACAATATCATCCTCTGCATTACTGTGTGCTTTGTATAGGCCCCATAAAAGACGAAATCTACCAGTAAATTGTCTGAGGAAATTTTCATTGCCATCACCAAGTTTTCCAATCCAAAACTATATTTGTGGGAGTTCAAGTCACACAAATTACAAAGGAAATAAAGAGGATATGTAGCCGGATGTGAATCAAATCCCTAACCATAAGTCTGGAAGTAGATGACAATAAGGCACGTAGGCATTCCCATGTAGAAAAGAAAATTCAAATCAGACAAAAACAAAATATCATCAAATGTTACTTTGGCCAATGCCAACCAATATCATCAAAGATTGAGAGTGAATTTCCACAATAATTCTGTACTACACCCATATCCTTACATTATTAATGCAGAATCTACATGGGCATCAAACTTTTTTAAGTCCCCCTTAACACTGCAATGTAATTCATAGATTTCAAATCTTCTACGTAAAATTACAAAATTTAGCTACATAGAAATATGACCTTATATGGACGAATTACCTCAACAACCAATCAACAAGCCTTTACAGTAGTCACATCCGGGAAGAGTGGAAATTTTAGCCTGGCAAGCTACCTTGAACAGCTAGAATCTGTATCAACCTTAATTACTCGTGTGTTGTATGATCCGCAGAAGCCACACTTGTGGTAAAACCAATGGAATGGCGCTTTTCCTTTTTTATCACAATCGTTGCATAGTATATCCTGCACATTGAAAGTGAAATTGCTTGGCTGATTTGTTACATAAGTAAAGGAGGGCAAGATGATAGGATGTGGAGAGAGTGGTTCTTACCTGACACCGGTTCCTGTATTCTTCTGGAAGAACTTCAGAAGCCATTAGTGCATCAAGCATGCCAAAGTAAACCTGGAAGAAGAAAAGGTTCTTAGTACGTTACTCATTATCTAAACCGGTGTTATTTCACCATGTGGTGTTAACAAAGTTTTCTTTGGTGAATAAGGTTCGAAAACAAATCAGAGTGAAGGAAAACTGTCATCAAACAAATGTTATTGTTGGGAAGGAAAAATTAAAAATGATCTCAGCTAAATGAGTGTAAAGAGCTAGGCACAGTCTCAAGCAGCAAGATTGAACAGCAACTATTGTTGATAGGTGTCTATTTCTAGGTTTGACAAAATTACAATAGTGAAAGGAATAACCAAGTTTGATGAATTAATTATATAAGCAACTGAGGTTTATTGATTGCAACTGATAATGTGCCCCTAGAGAGTAATACTCATGCTTACCGACATGTCTCCCATTGATTTGCTGCAAATAGGGCAAACATAGTGCGTGCAAGCATATGCCTGTGGTATAAGATTATGAGAGTGAGAGATGCAATGAGAGTGAAATATATGGGTTTGCAAGAGACAACGGAGATAAAATGGTATTGCAAGAATGAGAAAGAAAATGGATAGCTACATGGACCTGGAAACAAGAAGAATGCATGTAATGGCCGCAGGGAAGAGCCCTAACAACTGTACTTGACGTGAACAAGAAATCACAGCATATGGGGCAGTTGGTTTCAAGACCTTTCTCCCTACACTTATGGTCCTCCAATTTCATTGACAAGCAACAATTGCAAGTCATGCAATGCCGAAAATCTACACCAAGTCCTTTTCCAACCCGACATAGATTGCAGAAGGGACAATGATAAACTTCCCTGAACAAAAAAGAAAATGGAGAACTGAGAAGAAAATTTGGTTTTAAAAAAAAAACACAAAGTACAAACACACTGCAATCATCTTGAACATTGAACCAAATGATTTTGTACAAATGCATTATTTGTGGATGAAACAACAAATTTCTGTGGTTATAAGTTATAACAATGACATGAACTGATGTTCCTCAAAATTTTAAGGAAAGTGATTGGAAGTGATGATAATTATTGATTCACACAGAATAAAGATACAAGCACAAAAAACATATCAAAAGAAAAGAAACAACATCTGAGAAGTATTTTGACGAGAATCCTCTATTGTGTTACACAAAAATAGATTGAATGAAGTAAAAACGTAACATGATTCTACCAATTATTTATCGGGAAGTGTTCAACTTGCTAGGACAGTCTCATTTAAGAAGTTGCACTTTCTAACATATTTGTCATTCAACACGTAGGCACTTAGATATTGAATTCAGATAAAATAGGTGTTAATCTAAATTGAAACCAAACCCTCATTTCAAAGGAACAATGGGACAGTTATAATGTACATGGAAATTAGAAAAAACCAACTGCTTCATAGTACAGTAGTACACTACATTAAGGAAAAGAAATTTGAAGCTGGTTTACCGTTCATCATCAAAGAATTTGCAGCTACTGCAATAGTATTTTGCCATGGGAAGTTGATTGCAAGATGGGGTTATGCACACTGGTCCAACCGGTTGTATCTTAAGGCAATTCATGCACATCATTTCAGATGTTGCTTTCCTGCAGAATCAGACAAAAACTACTAAATAACTTTTCTGCTAAAATTCCTTGCTAAGGGATCAAGACTTGTGGTACCTATCCATTGAATGGTCACTGACTTCATCATGGCAAAATCTGCATGCAACTAACTTGCCACAGCAAGCAGCACGCAACTTGCAGTTTCTTTTGTAATGCTCACACCCAAATATCTGTTTTTCAGAATCACGATATGAAGGAATACAACCAAGCAAGTCCTCATCACCAGCATTTGTATTTGATTGTGAGCATTTTTGCTGAGAGGCTATCCAGCGACTGAGTGAAAGTTACAGGAACCAGGGAAAATTAAATCGACAATGTTAATAAGATCACATAGAAATTAAATGAGAATAAACTGAAAAGCTACTGAAACAAATCACAACCTCGTCATTAGATTCTGAAGGAGGTAAGCTTTTCTTCGTGGATCAAGTGTTGAGTCACGAGAAACCTTTCTTATCTCTGATTCTAGTTCACTTTGGTTCATTCTGAAAATATCTTTCCAACCAGGCTTAAATGTATGGTCATTCTGGTCAGTGGAATCATGTAAATCATACCCTGGAATTGATAAAAATAACAGTTGAAATGATATCCTTCCCAAGAACAAGTGCAATTGATTGATGTGTTTCAAGTACCTTGTGACATGCTATTCTCTGATGTAGATGCCGTAGAAGTTGCAGCTTGAGTCCCTTCCCACCATTCGTTGAGCCACTCAGAAAACATTGTGTTCTTAGTTGCTTGTTTCCATGTATCCATCATTTTATTCTGCTCTTCCTGAGTTAGAGCAGACGTTACCCAAGGCAACATTGATTGAAGTACCTCTGCTCCAGTTGTGCCTATTATGCGGCCAACAAGTTTGTCTTGTTCTTCCACAGAGAAATGCCTATCAAACAATGGCCAGAGCTCAAGTTCTTCACGCATAACATGATGATCTAAGGTCACTTTAATAGATTTACACATGCCCTGAATCTTTGTTGCAAGCTCGTTATACTTTTTCAAACTATTGACATTTCTTGAAGAACGAGAGAAACTTTCACATTGATATTCAGCCCCATTTTTGGAATTCAAAGTTTCCTGAAGTTGAGATAGCTCAGCGAGGGCAGAAAAGATATTCTCAAACAGTTCCTCTTCCTGCTTGTGATCCAAAGTGTAAGAATGACTAACATTGTGAAGAGTTTCCCTTGATTCTAGGGCAGGGAATACAATATCATCCTCTGCATTACTGTGTGCTTTGTATAGGCCCCATAAAAGACGAAATCTACCAGTAAATTGTCTGAGGAAATTTTCATTGCCATCACTAAGTTTTCCAGACTCGGCATCAAGGAATTCCAAATCCTTCCGAATTGCTTTGTGAAATTTAAAAATGTTGTCAATAGGTCGTATCTTAGATCCACTGACATTGCAGCTAGTTTCTGTTTCCCAGTTGAAGAGAGAAGAGTTGAGAGAAGGGGCACTTGGACCAAAAGATAATGAACGCAAAGATTTTCCAGCAGCTAGGGAATTCACTCCTCGTCTGCTATTGACTCCTAAACCGGGAACACAACAAGACTGGTTTTGCAGGGAAGCTTTTTGCAATTCTATTCCTGGAATATTGGAAGCATCACTTTCGTTGCTGCTATCCTTGATTATCTTCCCACATTTACATGCAGTAGTCATTATTTCATTGAACATACTTGCACAGGAACAATAACCACAAGACATACTAGAGCTCTCATGGTTTTCAGGACAACCACCAATTGCAGAAGAAGACAGACAGATTACTCCAGAAAAACCTTTGCATGCCCAACCAGAGAAGAGAGTTACCAAAGCAGTATCTGATGTGGGAGCTGCAGTAAGGAATGGGTAAGGGACAAAAATATCAGTTGAGGCAATTTTCAGACAATAAAAATAGTGGGCATAGTACCTGCCATGTGCAAGTTATAAAGGAAACAGCGAGCTTCCTCTTCACTCATTGACCTAACCAACCATGGTAAAACACATTCAATCAACCTTAGTGGCATCACACACAAGCTCTGATACAGAAGTTCTCGCTGTCGTTCAAGACTGAAATGCTTTCTTACAAGAGGAAGAACCTATAACACAGTACAATACGCAAATATCAAAAGATGCATACTGCAATTTTGTTATTCACTTCTAATGAAATGTAAAAAAAAAGTGTCTTCAGATTCTACAGGTGTTAACTAAATAATATAGAGAAAACCAAAGGAAATATAGAATCTGTAGCTTGTTCACCTGACTTTCCTCGTTACAAAAATGGTTTTTCACAGTTTTCATTATATGATCAGCCTGTGAGCATAATCTTGAATAAAATTCAGCAGATGAGTTGGCTCCAGGACTTTCAATACTCTCTATCAAGAACCTGAATTTATCAAATTCACTCTCTTCTTCGGCATGCTCCTGGACAAAAGATATCTCTGCATCTACAGCAGTGAATATAACTTTGTCCTCAGCAATGCTGCATCGAAATTTAAAAACAACGTTCAAAAGGACACACTATTATCTTTATTCTAAGGAAAAAACGGAAGAATAAATCTTGATGCAAACTATGAGCAATCATTGTTGTTTGTTTAACTGTCTCAATAGAATGTTGAAAGGGAAACATAGAAATTTAGATCAAAGTCGAGAACCATGAGGCCCAAATTTAAGATCAGTAGATCACATCATATGCCTGTAGAACACACCTAATCCGTCCATTCAATTTTGAACCAGGGCTATGGGACCAAGAAACAATTACTTAAGGAACAAATTGCAAATAAATAGTGTGCCATACCTATGGAAAATGCAGACCTCTGCTATAAATTGAAGCCTCCTATTAAATGCAGATATATCAGAGAAATCTCCAGTTAATTTTATACTTCTAGCTGCTT
The DNA here is from genome assembly GCA_030278955.1 of Hygrophila difformis. NCBI lineage: Eukaryota > Viridiplantae > Streptophyta > Magnoliopsida > Lamiales > Acanthaceae > Hygrophila > Hygrophila difformis. The sequence goes on along the minus strand of JAOANR010000012.1, from coordinate 43,396,585 downwards.
CAGCTATATCATTCAATTCCTTCAGAATTGCTCTATGCCAGTGCAATATATCATCCAAAGGGCAATAAAGAGACGGTATAATGTCTCCATCAGCATTCTGAGAAGATTCACTGGGGAAGTGCCCTTCATCAGTCAGACTACACGAACTGCTAGAGCGTCTCAAATTATTCTCACAACGTTTACGCTTATTGCACATCTTTACCCCATCCATCCAGGAGAACATAATCTTCAGCAGAAACAATAAGTTAAAACATGTTTACCAAGTCTTCATGATTGTACTTCTAATCAGAGCATCTAACCTGCCGAAGCAATGTTTCATCAGGGATTATCTTCTGCATGCATTTACGCATATCTTGCTGCTCATCCGGTGAAATTGATGATGAAAGCCATGGCAAAAATTCTGCCATCATATTTACGGGGATGCTACAGAAAAATTGCCATGCTAAAGATGCCTGCTCCTCAAACGAGAATTTATCACTGAGCAATGGGAATACCTGTAAGATTAAACTATAACATAAGGAATACCTTCTAGAAGTATATGATATTAGTAGACACCAAAACTATCACTGAGCATAGATTATGAACTCTATTTATCGAAATACTTTACATAAGAGGCCCTTCTTTTTAACATTGAAAGCTAAATTTACAAAATAAAGCAGCCTCCTAGAGCAATAAAAGTTCAACCACGAAATATTCCCAATTTAGGAACTAGGGAGTGTCAATTGTCCTCACTCTTAGTATCATCTATGTTGTTTAAAATGCAACTATGCAACACCAACTGCTAATTGCAGTTAAGTAAACAGTAGAAAGTCCATTAGTTCTGGTTTACCAATACTCACAGCCATGCATCAAACTGTTGATAGGAATAATTCAAAGTAGAATTGGACAATGATGTCACTAGAGAAGAGTAAAATATATGAGAACTTTTCGTATAAAGTAATTTGTAAGTTCCAAAGAGTATTCTGCCAGGACAATTGATATGTATGACCGCTGCCTAGGACTAAGGATCATTACAAAATCATGACAACACACCCAAAAAAGTTAGGACTGAGGATCAATTGAGCCACTTATAGATCGTGTGAAATACCAAAGGCATGAAACCGCTCCTGCAACAAATACTATAAAACCACTCCAGGCCCACCGAGATCTTGTAAACAAACTCCTCTATCTTAACAATATATGTAAATATATATATATGTATCTTAACAATATATGTAAAAATATATATTTACGCAACTAAATTATGAGGAAAACAAGAAAAATAAAAAAATGCACCTGCTCCTCCTCTTTGGACATATGCTGACTGATTGATGTTTGAAGAGCTCCTGTACAAGAAGCTAACTCTCTCTTATAGCCCTCCTCATTTTTCATATCACTGTCAAGCAATGTGAACAGCTGATCGAAAAGTGCACTTTCCCCTTCATGCTCAAGGGAATAAGTACGTGCCACATTCTTCACTCGGATATCGAGTGCTGGAAAGATAACCTGCCATAAACATTTTAAAAATTACCCTATTAAGGAAATGTGTATATTACCCATGATTGCATAAATACTCAGTATGGAAAACTCAGAGGAACATGCAAATGAGTACATGAGATCTCATACATAGCTTACATTTTCTTGTTAAAACAGAGTAAAGCCAGGTAAAATTTTCAGTGGACCTTGAACAAAATCCACACAGATCACGCTAAAAACTAGTTTCTTGTAGAAAAGCAAGTTCCTCTCAGATAGAAGAAAAGTACTTCGGCATTGTAAAACCATGCCAATGAGTTAAATCTTAACGCTAATCATTGCATTAGACTGAAAGCTCATCCAAGGTTCTTAATCACAAGAGAAGCAAAGTTACAAAAACTCTAACCCTAAAAGTTGCCTTTGGGATTTTATGCACTGAACCACAGATCCATAATCAGTCTTCAATTAGCCAGGCTCCACCACAACGCCAATATCCATCAGCCTCATATTTCACAATTTTCCATTCTATAAATCAGTATCGGAATTGCTACTTTAGATCAGGTAAAGTTGATGTAAACACACATAAAACACCTTTCAAACTCATAAATCATAATAGTTGGTATAATCAATGACACAAATAAAAAAATTGCAATGAAATTCAAATGTAGTAATTTACATAAATTGCATATAATACACATACAAGCCCAGGGTCTTCCTATTGTACAAAAGAAGCAACTCAACTGGAACAGTGTACAGTAGTTAAGTGCATAAATTTCAATTTTTTATTTTGAAAAAAAAAAAAAAAAAAAAAAAAAAAAAGCAAACAAAAGAAAAGAACAATCTTAAACTTGAGTATTCCTTGTGAATTTCCCAACGGATGCGAAGCAAAACGGATTCAGGAAAAGAGACCAGTTAAAGCATAAAGAAAGATCTAACTCCCAAGTATTTTTGGCAAAAATTATATAGTCCTAATCACAGACGAAATCCACAATGAGACCGCACTGTCAAGTTACAATTAGAAGCAAAAACACCTACGCAACTAAAAAGGAACACAAACCACAGAAATCACAGGAGAACAAACCTCATCCTCAGCATTACAGTGGTGCCTGTAAATCGAGCGCAAGAAATAGCACTTGTCAATAAACGGTTTCATATCTCCACTTGTATTCGTGGCCAAGGCCATTGCCGATCGGTGAAGGCCGTCCAGCTCGCTCCTAATAGCCTTGTGGAAGAAGACAAAAATCCGAATCGGAGACGAGAGGCTGAGCGCCGCGGCGGAGTGTGCGGCCTGATCCAGTGGAGGCGCCACGGGGCCCGCCGCCATAACGGAAACGCCGCCGTCCTGCATCCCGGGCGTCGCCATCTCTTGGCAGCAGCCTAAGTTGGTAGTATAAATAATGGTATCCTTTATTCAATTGGGCTTTGCCAGATTGCCTTTGCTCCCTCAGTATATGGGAAACTTCTCTTTTCTGAGAAAAAATTCAGTGGTATTTTATATATTTTATTTATCATATGAAGTAGTATATATATGGAGAAAACTACAATGAGCGGATAATTTGTGGAAAATTTATGATAAACACGTGGCAAGGAGATTCAAGGTGGTGACGTGTAGAAACCGTACAAGTCAGAATAGACTGTCACGTGAGGCCTGAGGGGGTAACGGCTCACAAGTCACAAGCCGTCCGTGCAATCACGGCCACCGATCAACTCTTCCAAGTTCCATGTAGGCTCTATTGCTCTAGCCACTGTGGAGTTAAATACATAGAGAGAGTAAGTACAACTGTACAAGGTCCTGTACTTTCCTGTTTCCTGTTTGCCGGATTTTGTTGACTGTTGCTGGAAGATTATTTTTGGATAAATATTACTAACATTAATGTGTGGTTAATGGTTAAAGGTGCCATGATTCCAAATCACACAAATTATGATTGGGATAAGGGAAGGAAGGTGTCGGATGAAAATCGAACCTCAATCATAAGTTATGGAGATAGTTAAGGGACATAACTATTAGGCCAAGTCTTCATTCACAAATTGATCGCCTTTTGCTCAACCATAAGTTATGGAAGTTAAAGGACATGACCATTGGGCCAAGTCTTCGTTCCCAAATTAATCGTCTTTTGGCATGTTGTAGCCTGTAGGAATGGGATGGATCTGATCAGACCTGTTGTCGGAAATGGGATCGCATTTGCACCTTCTTGTGATTTTAATTTGATGTTCTACTTGGTGGCCCATGGACATGAATAGCGGATTTCCTCTGCACCATGAAATACTGCCTACATTCATAGATGTTTGGAGACATTGTAATTGTCCATCTTAATTTCAACAACTTGGACCTGCGAGTTGCGACAACCATAGCTCTCTTGTTTAATCCTTTGGCGGTTTGGCTTTTGGATGATTCAATTTCTCTTTGTTTGGCATTTGGGCGAAACAGAGGATATCTCGTGGCCCATTTGGATGAATTGAGATAACTTCAAAATAGACGCTTTTGGAGTATATACCGCTAGTTTTCTTTCTAGTTGAATTGGTGAATTGATTGTTGTTAACTTATCAAGAGATTAAATGCATATTGTAACAACTTCATAGAGTTGATATATAAAACATTGACCGCATTTAATTTCATATACTACCTTTTTTTTCCCTTTTTTTTTTTAAAAAAAAAAATGTGACATATAGCCACTTTTTACTCCACTCAATACACATTTTTATTTACTAATAACTCATATATTATTTTGCAAGTAAAAATTATATTAAGAAAAAAAGTAATAGTCTAAAGAGATGTGATTAGAGAAAAATATAACAAGATATAATTTGATAATATTTTTCAATACAATAGTAAATTATCTTTATTTTTTTTTATCGGTTTTGAAAAATAATAAATACATACGTTTTGTATATAAAAAAAATATATGGGATGATATAAAATTGAATCAAAATATCATGATGAAAAGAAAAAGGAATTTAAGAAGTATTAATCTACTAGGTTTACCTGTATTTTTAAGGTTACCCTTCGGATTAGAGACCCAATAAATTTCTAATTAACTCCTCTCTTTTTTTCATTACTTTTTATTTTTATTTTTTAAGGTCCTGAAAAGTCTATATTATGCAGGTTTCATTATGGATACGGGGCCTTGTCAAAATTGTTTTGGCATCACGTCCATATGTGTATGTGCTGGCTTACTTGCAAACGCACGCTAAAAGGGATTGGAAGAGAAAAATTGGGTTTCCGGCCAAAATACAAGTACAAGATTGTACTACATGAGAGAGAAGCCAAAACAATAATCATCATATAAAAATAAAATGGAAATTGTGCACGACTCAGGAGTGTCTAGTTTCTAGTTTCAGGTGTAGAAATTGTGTACATTGGAGTAAAACTCATATTTCAATCTAAAAATCATTTGATTTCCACTTTCTAGTTCATAATTAAGTGCCTGTTTAGTTTCAACTTTGCACACCTGAAATGAAATTAATTAATTACAAAAGTCAAACAACACTACCTAACAGATTCCAACACAATTTAACAATCATATTACAGCGTGTACTTTAATTGACTGCTTATCTCTGTCTCGTGCAATTCTTGACTTATTCCTGCATAAAGTATAAAATTAACTTATATTGCAATCGCCAAGCAGAGTATTTCGTGTATGTTCAATATATTGTAAAATATATAGGGGTATTTGGCAAAATAGCTATTTTAAATCAGCTTATTTGTGAAACAAAAGTCTTTTTTTTTTAAAAAAAAAATAATAAAATAAATTAAATTAAATTAATGTTCAACCAGTTCTTTTTGAATCCATCGCACGAAGTAATATTTTGAATTTCAGCGTAGGAATATAGATAAAAAGAGTTGATCTCAAAATATTCGTGTAATCAGTTAACAATTACTACAATTGATTTGACTAATTTATTAGTTACTTAATTAATTAACATCTAACAACTAATTGACATACGGATGCATATAGATGACTTGTCTAGTTGTATTAATATAAAATTTTTGGGCGTGTGTATTTCGATGGCCGCCCACATTCTTCAATAAAACAATACAAATAAGATACACTAATAATGTCTCATTTCTTCGACAATGGTAGGTAACGGGTCGGATACCCGTGGTTGATGAGTAAAAATAATTGCTTTCAACGGTATTTCCACTATTGTTCCTCTATCAATATTTTTCTTTCTTTTAGTTAGTGATAGATTTTCTTCTTGGTCAATGGTCATTCCTATTGAATATCATTTTCCCACTTTGCTGGTGATGAGATTAGGCAACTTTGTTTAAATTTTTTTTTTTTTTTTCCGTTAAAAATGACATAAAGTAGCTTTTTCATGGTGGATATAGATTTGAAATTGTGATTATTTGTGGGTTAGCCTTTTCAGTGCTTAGGAAATTACGTTGTTGGCTAATTTTATATAGTCTCCACCCACTAGAAAGTAGCTTTGCAATTTTATGTAATCGGTTTATTGTTAGTAGAAGTATGACTTTTGCTTTTGGCGTTTCTTTTATAAATTACTTATGTTAAAGAAAAAGACTTGATGGTGGGACATTATTTGTTTGGGCTTTATGGAAAAATCTATATTTGAATTTTAACCTTGTTTCCCGGCTTTAGGTTTATTCGGAAATGATCAAATGGAACTAATGGTTTTTTTCATCAATATACAAGTGCAATTTATATAGATAATTTCATAACATGATATTGCACACATCGTATATCTCAATGTCTCATGTTCGTCTTGCACAATGAATTAGTATTGTGGAATTGAAATTTTATGCGTCACCTCATTATCCTCCAAATCTTTAGATTCAAGATAGCCATCGAGTTCCTCTGTAGCTACTCCTCATCCACATACCAAGCAACCCCATACACATTTTTCACTGGTAAAACTAAGGGTGAAAGCGGTACGGTAAATATTCTCTTCCAATGCAATTTTTTGCATACACAAAGCTCGAACCCGAGACCTTACTTAAGCGACTAGAGTCCCATCCACTCAAACCAACCGCTGTTTATAAGGAGTTGATAGGATATTATCCGAATTTTAAATATGGATATCCAAATAATATTAATATTTTATTATTTATTAATTAAAAATTATCAATAATTATAAAAAAAATATCAAAAATTATCCAATAATTTTATAAAAATTATCAAATTTTCAAAAAGATTATAAAAAATTTTCCGATAATCTATATCCGATTGAATCCGTATCCGTCATGTATCCGTACAATATCCGTGATCCGAAATATCCGAAATCGTATTCGTATCCGGCCCATCCGTACTCGACTCCGAATTCGAAAAAAAAATATTGATAATATCCGTATCCGACGATATTCTACCGTATCCATACCGTTTTCATAGGTAAAACTATGATTGTTTATAAGGAGTTCATTTTTTTTCTTTAAAAAAAAAAGATGATTTGGAATTACAAAGGAATTACCAATTTTTACTATAAAAGTATTGTATCACCAAAAGAGATTACTAGTTTTCACGAAAATTATTTGTCACAAAATACCAATATCATTTTACCCATGGCGGTACTTTTTTTTTCTTTTTTTTTTTTTTTTCTTTTTTTTTTTTTTTTTTTTTAAAGATTTGGCATGGGTGTGTGTCCACGTACACGTGTGAGACTCCCCTCATAGTATGTCGTGAAAATTGAGGTTGGAGTCCAGAGGACTTTCCATATGTCTAAGTCGTTTCTCTTTCACCTATTGAGAATTCCCTAAATTATGAAATCTCTTAAGGGCAACCATAGAAGATAAAAAGGTTATCGTCATTTTCAAACTTTCCATTGCCAATAACAAAGTTTCCCATTTCTCAGGGATGACATTTTTTTTTTTTTGGTTTAATTAGATTATATGTAACTCGTACTCCGTGAATCACTTTATTTTTAGAAATTACAAATATATGTATATATATATACACTCCCTACATAGAGCCTAATTCACCAATTTAGAGGTGTATTCAATCTAGAGTTTTATAGAGTGTTCATAGACCACGTATAGTTAATTGATTTTTGCGTAGACTCCATGTAGAGCTTGACAGACTTTTAGAAATCTTGGATTCTTTAGAGAGATTTTGTTTAGTTATATTTTTTAAGAGAATCCATTAAAATCTACAAAGATTTAAAATCCGTTGAATGTTGAATACCTCAAAATTTTTAAAGACTTTTTAAAATGTGTATTGAATACCTCAAAAGACTTTTTAAAATGTGTATTGAATACCTCAAAACTTTTAAATACTTTTTAAAATCTAAATTGAATACACTCAAACTTCAAAAGTCCAAAAAAATCCTAAAGATTCTGGATTGAATACACACCTTAATTTAGGTGCAAAGTTTTTTTTTTTAGAAGAAATCCATTAAAATCACAGAGTTGCAGCAACGTACAAGATGCAAGGTTCCAAATGTCATTGCAGACACAGCAATGTTATACAAACCAACAGCAGAAACCGAAAATACGCTAGCCAAACCGACGCAAGAAAAAGACGACTAGCAACACCTCCACCTGCCACTATAACCGAGAAGCACCAGTACCAATACAACCCAATTAGTGTAGTGTTCGTCCTGTTGTGGCATCAAGGAGACGACGACCATGTCCATCCCATCCAACGACATTTCATGGATTAAAAGCTCTCAACGACGACCCCAAACGGTAATTTAGGTGCAAAGTTCAATATACTTGTTTATGAAATAATTAATATCTTAAAATATATGCAAAAGTTATATAAAATATCTGTGTATTATATAATTATGTTATTTTATAATATACTTGCAATAAAATTAAAACAAATTTTACAATAAACCAAAAGTCAAAGTGGTAATTGCTAGGAAGGGAGGGAGTATTTTATGCGAATGGGTTTCTATCCATACTCTGGATATCCAGAGATGATTTTGGAATGTTTGTGGAGTGCTATTTTGTTGGATTGTGTAATATGGCAGTAGTTATTAGTATATCCTTTCTTTTTTTTTATGTTTTAGTAATTGTACGTTTATTAAGGGGGTTATATTTTCTTTTCCAGAAATCACGGGATTTTATTGGGATGGATTTAATTGAATTAGACATGGGGTTCGTATTAATGTTATCTGTTTTTTTTTTAAGATTTGTCGTTGATTATTTTGTGGTTCCTTGCGTACTGGCAGGGTGTTGATTCAGGCATAATCTCTCATGGATTTGAAAGTTATGCTTCCTCATTAGATAGCAAGTGTTATCCATTCACCACATTTGTGTTCTGCACGAGTTTAAACTGTGCTACAGAATACATTAAAGTATGTTTGTGCTCCTTGTTAGTGTTGGTTCTGTCCTCTCATTATGGTATGCAGGCAGTTGTATTGTGTTACTGAACATTGGTCATATTCGTACTGTAGCTTTTTTTCCCATGATTTACTAATGCTTGCAATTTATCTTTTCATTCCGCACCCACCAGAGATTTACAGTCTCTACATATGTGTTCTGCACCAGTTTAAATCACTTCATTGTTTTAATCATTTTGGAGTTGTCAAAATTTAATTGGGAACTGTATTGTGGAGTATGTGATATCATTTTAATTAATTGTATGAAAAACACCTTATGTGACAGTCCATGCTCGCCGGTGCTACCGTCCGGGACTGAATTTAGGTCTAGCATTTCGATTTTGATCTTTCCCGTCGCAATTGGATTGTGTTGTAATGGATTTGTTTTGGCCACACATAACCGTTCATCATGGAAGGCAATAATAATTCAGTCAATTACTCCATTAATTAGGGCTTTTGACAGATACACTTACCTTTTCCTTTCATTACACAAAAATGGTAATATTGCACAACAATCAGACATGTACCACACCCTCTTCATAACTAGAACACGTATTGATATCCAGATTTCTCAGAATCTGGATAGTAACTCTATTGTATTTTATGTATCCATTATATTCCGTAATACGTTTTATTTATTAGTGAACGATTATATGTATGAAAAGACTTAAAAAGGATAAGAATTCTGCACGCCCAATAAAAGTTTATTAATGAGTGCACTAACATACTAAGGTTAGAATAGATGGACAACAAGTCAACAACACAAAAAAAAAAAAAAAAAAAAAAGGTTAGATGGACAACATAACTAGTTGGGTATTTAATTAATTGTGAGTGCATATATAGCATTATTACCTGGCCTTGAATTTTGATGTTCAAAGTGTTGTTGAAATACTAAAAAATTATGTTGATTTTTTTTTTTTTTAATATTATGCTAGAGGTTTCCAAATTTTAATTCTTCATGTTGCCTTATTTAACTATATGAAAAAGAACTAATTCTCTAAACAAAAATTTGTCACAAATGTTGTGTGTGTGTGTGTGTCAGTGTGTGAACATATAAGCCTAATGCAAATATGAGTCATATTCATATATGAGAAAGCAATATCTAACAAAATAATCTAGGCAGTCACTTCTCAGTACCGTTCCACATTTCAATATTATCATCTTTGTTTTGCAAAAACAGATAGATCAATCACCAGAAAGTGGGAGCATATTTATCTATTAATAGTGTAATTGTTCAAATTTGTTATTTTAGTGATTTTTTTTAAAAAAAAAAATAAAATAAAATTAAGGACAAGCTACAAAATACACAGCGAAATGAATCTAAATGCCAATGGCACAAACAGCTTTGATTTTGAGGAGCATGCCTGGATGAGGTCAGCAAGCTCAATAAATGGAGATCCACAGGGATGTCACCATACACGAACTGATCATTACATACATTATTTATTTTCATGTATATTTCTTACTAGTATATTCTGGATGTAAGGGACGAGGTACGATTGTAGGAACATCTTAAGCCCCGTTTGGAACAAGCGTCCAAACGCTAAAAGCTCATTCCCAACTCTACGAGATTCATATCTGTTTGTTTTCCCGAAAATATAAGATTTGGAATCGCTGATTTTCTCCACAAATCGTGGTTTTGGGAACTCTAACATCTGAAGTCAAACCCTAATCTCTGGAATCAAACTCTAAACTCTAAGGGCCCGTTTGGTTTGAGGGAATGTGAGATTTCCAGTGGGAATGTGATTGCTGGGAATGTGAGATTACTGGGAATATAAGATTACTGGGAATCTTATTTTTTATATTTTAAGATTATTGCGTTTGGTTGGATAGAGAATCTCAAATTTCTACATTACATAAATAGACTATAATGCCCTTGTCCCAAAGTTTAAAATATCGTTGCTTCAAAGCCACGGGGTGCTCAAAAAAATGAGAATAGAACACGCATTTTCTACAGTGGTGGATATAAATTATAATCCATTAACATATACAAATTAATATATTAAAAATTAATATGAACATTGCTTTTATGTCTACTGTGGTGGATATAAATTATACTCATTTCTGCGGATTCTTTCAGACAACGATAGACATACAACGGGAAGACTTAGGTATCTCTTCACTTGATGGTAATATAATTCAATGATAACATACACACAGATGAAAAATAGAAAACGGATGAGAAAAATATTACATGAACAGAATAAATGAGCAAAACCAACCTCAAAGAATTCGTAGACGGAATAAGAGTTATCATCGGAATAATAGTTTTTTCTGGAGACTTGAAGATACATAGACATGAAGAAGACGGCAGAAGAGGCGGAATTCGTAAACACATAACATGTCTTCCTAGGGCTACAAGGGTTTAGCGTTAAAAATAATTTTAATGGGTTGATGTATGGTTTTAAAATTTTAAAGGGTATAAAAGACAATTTAATATAATATAAGAAAAAGATGCCCGGGAATCTCAGAATACCTGGCCTCTACACGGGAATCACATTCCCATCAAAACACTCCAAGATTCCCACTTCGATGGTAATCCAAGATTCCCACATAAAAGATTTCCCCAAACCAAACAAAGGAATGTGACATTCCCTACTAAGATTCCCAGTGGGAATCTCACATTCCCTCAAACCAAACGGCCCCTAAAGTATATTTATTTACCAAAGGAAGCCTAAGGGCCTGTTTGTTTTGGCTTTTGAAAAAAAGGTGAAGTTAGTGAAAAAAAGAGAATGAGATAGAAGGAGAATTCAAAAGCAAAAGCAGCCCAAATAATTGTTTGGATTGAAATTATTAAAGTTGTTTTTCAAATGAAACATGTTTGGATGAATTATACGTAAAAAGGACTTTTTATACATTAAAATTACTAAAATGGGCATAAATCTTATAATAATATTTAGTGTTGATTTTATTTCTTTATTAAATAGGGACATTTTTGTATTTTTATTCCAAAATGACTTCTCCTTTTTTTAAAAGTAACCCCCTACTTACTTTTAAAAAAAGGAGAATTTTAACTTTTGCTTCTCCTTCAACTTTTTTAAAAAGGCAAAACAAACATCTAAAAAAATTTAAAAAGAACTTTTTAGTGAAGGAGAAGTCAAAAGGAAGGAAAAAAAGTTAAAACAAACAGGCTGTAAAACATCAAAGTTGAATGGTAGTGGAAATTACATTTACAACCACTTTAAAAAGTTTTATTTCTTTCACTGTGAATAGACTAGTGATTTGAAATTCGAAATCAGAGGAAAACAGAGATTCAAATCCTTTTTTGCATTTGACCCTATATTTTGTCAATAATATGTAACTAATTTATTGTTTTTTTTTTTTTCAAATATGTAACTAATTATTACGATAGGTTTCCTAAATAATTTATACGGAGTATTAAGAGCATGTTTGGAATGACTTTTTTTCAAGTGTTTTTGGCTTTTACTTCTGTCAAAAGCACTTTTGAAGAAAAAAGGGTGTTTGTTTGAGCTTTTTAGAAAAAGCAAAAGCATCTCGAAAAGCTACAAAAGTATTTCTGGGAGAAGTAGCCCAGTGGGCCGGGTGCTTCTCCGAAAAGCAAAAGCCAAAAGCATCTAGTAATGTGTGCAGAGTCAGAAATGCCACTATTAATTTATTTAAATTACACTATAAATATATATTATCCTATATAAAACAGTATATTCTTTTTGGTAATTTATACATTTCAAAAGTATTTTTTACTTTTATACATCCAAACACACTTTTGAAAAAAAATCTGCTTTCCAAACATTCCATCCAAACACAAAAGTTACATGCTTCTGCTTTTGGCTTTTACTTCTGCTTCTGCTTCTGCTTCTGGCTTCTGTTTTTTTAAAAGTCAATCTAAGCCCTAATTAATCCTTATTACAGAATTTATGAATCCTAATCCCATTAATCTCACGGTTTGTGCTTACATATGGTTAATCAATTGGAGTTGGATGCCACATCAATTGATCATCTGATCATCACCCTTAATTTCTGTGGAGCATGTATAATTTACCCTTGAATTTTTTATGAGTTAGACATGTCACACTGTCACAACTTTTATTTACCGTTTTAGTTTATACGGGAAAATGACCCATATGGTCCGATATTTGAGCAAAATTTTTCAAATAGTCCAAAAAAGATCGAATTAATTGGATCGGTCCACTAAATACCCTAATTATTACCGAACTGGTCCATGAACCCGATTTTTCCGCTAATCATTGTTGAACCCATCCATTAAATAGCCACTCATCGCCGAACCGGTCCATCAATTAGGGTACTTTAATGGACGGGTTCGGCAATGATTAGCGAAAAAATCGGTTCATGGATGGGTTCGGCAATGATTAATGTATTTAGTGAACCGGATCAGTTAATTCAATCTTTTTTGGACTGTTTGGAAAATTTTGTTCAAATATTGGACCATAGGTCATTTTCCCTAGTTTATACTGTACCTTTCTGAGGGGCCAGCTTACATATGTAATGGGCTTGCTTCGGACTCTTACGAAATTTCCCCACATTCATCCTAAGATGCTTGGGAAAAGTTATTTTTCATTTAAAAGATCTACTGAAATCTAAATTCATCACATATTATTTATAATTTTATAAAGAAATAATAGAAGATTTTACATTTGTTGTGAACCAATTACGCCGTGAGAAATAGGTCTGTTACATAATTTAAGAAACAAAGTTATCGTTTTCTCTTATATAAAAAGTTTAACCTTCAAAATTATTTTATTAATATGATTAATGTTTTGGTTATTCCGCTACATATTAATTTTATTTATTTGCAAACATGGATCGTAACAATACATTTCCAATTCCACCCATAGGTATCCGCAATCTTGATTATTATGCGGTTAACCGACCCTATACGGCCCTAACTTAAATTTATAAATAAAGAAAAAACTTATTTATTTTACTACAAATATAAATAAAACCTTCATGTAATAATGCATATAATCAAAATGCAACCCCATCCATATTCAATATTATTTTCGTTATCCAAAAATATCCATTATACCCGATTACCCGAGGGTAAAGTTGACATCCTCTAAGAATTCATTTCCATTCTCTCTTGGATAAAAAAAAAAAAAAAAAGAAACAATGAACCCTATTAGTGTGCTGAAATACAAGAATATTTTTACTAAAGTGCTAAATTATCACTAAAAAACATGCTGAATATTTATTAAAAAAATATTGAATCTATATTTTTTACATTAATTATTTAATATTGAAAATATTTATTTAGCATAGGAACCTATTCCAAAAAATAAAATCATCCCAATTCCCATATCCCATTTCCCCACCCACATCTAGGGATGTGCAAAAAATTCAAACCGATTCGTTGACCGAGGATTTCGGAGCAAATACAAATATTATATCTCACTATTAGTTCTGGTTCAAATACAAATATAAATACTTTAATTTGTTCCCCATTAACCGAACCGAACCGAACATATTTATTATATTTTAAAAATTTATATATATTGTATATATTATAGATATTTGATGGTATATAATTATGTCAATAATGTATATCATTATTTATTTAATTATTTACGTATATAATAAAATAAATATTAAAAATTAATTAACGATCTAATTATCAAAATATGTCATCATAATGAGCCAATATTGAGATTTTGTCTTCAAGAACACCTCATTATTGAAATATACTACTCCCTCCATTTTTTAAAAAATGAAACGGACTCACAGTGCACGCAGTTCAATGCACATTTTAAATTATCAATAACTCAAGTTCGGTACTAATAAAAATTCTAAGAGTTCGATATTTAAAAACTACTTGAAGAGACGAATCTAACAAGATCCAATTTGACTATATTTTAACTAGTAAAACCATGATAAAATTTTAAGTCAAAGTGCATGTGTGAATAGTTCTCAATTTCCAAACGTTTCAACTAATCAAAAACGGAGGAAGTACTATACAAAGATTCGTTACATAATGTAACATATTTTGATAAAACTAAAAGAATCACCGGATTCGATAGTTATATATATATATATATTATTCTTGTAGTATAATAACCTCAAAATTAAAATCTACAAAACTTAAGAATTAAGAAATGAAAACTTGATTATTCATTTTTAGAGGGCTGGACAAAATATTCGAATCGATTCGCTTAACCGCTGAATCGAACCGAAGTCGAACCCCCGGTTAACCGAGTACTCCGGTTACAAATACAAATACTTAAATGAAATATTCGTCCGGTTCAAATACAAATACAAATACCTAAAAAATCCAAGTTAACCGAACCGTGCCCACCCCTACCCACATCTTTCCCTCCGATCCGATCATCCTTCTTTTATTTCTCCTTTAGGCTCAGGGATGGACCAATGGCCACTCCTCTTGTCGGCTACATTCATGTCTAATTTGATTCAAAGCATACCTGGAATTAATTCAGGGCCGGCCCCAAAACAGTAGTGCCTTGGAAGGTTCCCGTATGGGCACAAGCAAGCATATCATCAACTTCAAGTGTTGTAAAACTCTTTGTGCTTATGTTGTAGTAGTATCCAATTCTTTCTTGAATATGTTCTTCACTGAATGAACCCCTGCACTCTCAAATGCACAGTCTATTATTAATTCATTCCCATCCCCCACATGCATAATTGGCTTGCTAATGTTTCTGCAACCAAGTATATTGCCAATATTCTCCATATAGCTCAAATCAATAGAATAAAGCTTCTCTCATGTCCTCAACTTGTAGTCCTTCACCAGGGCCGTCTCCGACAATTTTGAGGCCATGAACGAAATTTTTTTAAAAAATATATTCTTTTGCAAAATTCCGGGGCCCTGAATTAATTCAAACTTAAAAATACTAGTTTTTATTTTCTCTCACGCGCATATATTTTTATATATATAAAGAAAATAAAGTTTTCAGGCAATGGTTGTTTCTTTCCGCTAGATGCATAGATTCAAATTCATAGCCAGTGGGCTCTTCTTTGGAGTATTTGGTGCGGGAGGAATGCGACTTGCATGCAAGGGGAGGCGATCAACCTCCAGGATGTACTTAGGAAGGCGCAGCGGTGGGGCGAGAGCTTCGACCGAGCCTTCGGTAAGGAACGCAAGGAGTCTACCATGCGATTGGTTACTTGGCATCCTCGGCATTTTGAGGGGGTGGTGCTTCATGTGGATGGGAGTTCGTTGGGCAACCCGGGTCGTTCTGGATTCGGGGGGTTATTCGTAGCCATGACGGTCAATGGAGGGAGGGTTTCTCTGGATACGTAGGAGTCACCACTATCCTTGTTGCTGAGTTGCATGGAATTTGGAATGGGATGAAGCGACTTTGTTCTCTTGGGCTGGTTGATGCCTGTTGCTATTCGGATTCCCTGGAAGCTTTGCGCCTGATGCGGAAAGAGGTTAACAGTGATCATTTACTTTATCCCTTGCTCCGGAATATCAAGGATCTCCTTGATCGTAATCCTGGTTTTCAATGGTTCCATCTCCTTAGAGAGGGTAATGGAGTGGCTGATTCTCTAGCTAAACGTGGAGCCAATGCGGAGGACTTCTTCACCACGTGGGCGTTCCCGCCGGATGAAACCCGGCCTCTTCTCTCAGTGGATCTAGCGGGGACTCACTTCCCTCGCTTCTAGTCTTCTTTCTTTTCTGTCTTCCCTCCCCCCCCCCCCCCCCCTGCTGTAGATTTTTGTTAATTTTTCTTTGCCGACGCCGTGTTGCGTCCCTGTTCACCAAAAAAAATTCATATAATATTTATTTTCTGGCATAGAAAGGATCATGTTTCTATACCTAATAATAATAATCTTAGTAATTATATATGGGTTCAAATCAACTTTAATTTTACTGTAGTATTTTATGAAACATTGACAAGTTTTTTTTATTTTAATAATTTTTTTTGATACTTACAAATATACTACTAATAAGTCGTTTCATCAAATAAATTGGGAACCGGTTAGCATGCTTCAAAGTTCTTTTTGAAGCACATGCTTCCATGTTATAACATTCAGCATACAATGTGATATTTTGTATTTTTATTATAAAGATTCCATAGTTAAGTAAAATTTTATTAAGGTAATGACATATTCTCTTACAATCACATGTAACCGACTAATTTGGAAAATTAATACCTTCCAAAATTTAATTAATGAGTATATTATTCACTTTCTAAATGAGGCTTGTGCAAAAATATGAAAAACCCTAATTGCTACCCATCCCTAATGATCTTCCGGCCCACCCAAATGTTGTGCTAATTTGTGTGGAAAAAATTACATGCATCATATCTCCAAAACACATGATAGTGTTATTAGTTGTGTGTGCTAATATTCTGTATTAGTAATGATGGGTTTATTTATGTTCTGTGCTATTAATTTATGTTCTTTTAATTTTTAATTTAACATATTAATCTAAATTATAATTGTAATTTGTGTTAACTGATTCATTGTGCATATTTTATTTGTAATTGATGCTGCTTTTAATTGTGTACTACGCTAAATTTATTATAACATGTACTTACTTATTTCATATGTGATGAATATATTATTAATTGGTGCTGATTTCAGTTGTATACTGTGCTAATTTAATTATAACATGTACTGACTTAATTCATATGTGATGATTTTATTTTTAATTAGTGCTGACTTTATTCAATGATTTCATTCATTCCCAATGATACATATTAATCCGGTAGTTTCTTATCCAAAGATATTAGATGTGCATAAATCATAGTGAAAAAAATAGACAGATTACAATCTCAAATACACAATCTCCAATTAATATGGGCCCACAAAAATTAATAATAATTTACATTGTGGAATTAGAAAGTCAATAATTCTAATTAATTACATTGTGGAAGGTATTAATTATCCAAATTAGTGGGTTATATATAATGGTAATAAAATTATGCTTGATATGGAATCTTTATAATTAACATTCACCCTAGCACAATCTGAACATAATATTAGCACATTGATGCATGTGCCTCAAAATGGACTTTGAGGCATGCTAACTAATCCCAATAAATTGTATGTTAATTCATGTAAGAGATTTGTTTATAATAAAATAAACAATGTGACAAACTAAATAATAGAAAAAAAACTAAATACATCAGTTAAAAGTATAATAAAAAAAATAACAATTGAAATTATTTTGGGAATGTTTGAGAGTCAGATGATCCGTTAGTGGATAGCAGATTCATAGATAGAACAAGCTAGAACAGTGAGACAATCTGCTATCCACTAGCCGATCCGCTAGCTGTCAAACTTTTTTTTAAGGCCAAATGGTTTATAAATTAGGACGAACAAACAGACGCAAACCGCCAAAACAAACAAAGGTCACAGCATCACCCTGCACAACCCTTCAACTACATCAGCCTAACCATCCCAATCAACATCAACCTACATTTTACTACAGCTTCCACACAAAACATTCAATACAAACCAAACAACTACAGTACACTCAGTACCTGCAAGAACATCAGACCCGATTCCAGGACACTAGTGCCATTCCTCGACCTTACCATTGCCAGCGGCTCCCATTCTAGCCCAGTGATCCGCCATGCTATTCCGTTCTCGCAAAATGTGAATCACCTTCACCTCCCCAGCTTGTTTCTTAATTGCCAAAATAGGACCCAACAACTCCCTCAAGCGCCAAGGTATAAGCTCCGGTTCTTGCATCCATTTCACTACATTAGAAGAATCACACTCGAACACTAATCGGCCAAGCGGGAATCTTGGTCGCGAACTAACGCCGAGCACACTCGACTAATAGCCGTTACTTCGGCTACAGTCGAATCAGCAAAGCCAATAAAGTCCGATAAGGTGAAGATCACATCCCTTTATCATTTCGGATAACCCCTCCAATTCCTGCTGGCCCCGGATTGCCGAGCGAAGAACCGTCGGTATTGATTTTCCACCATCCCCTTTCCGGCCTCTCCCAAACAAGACCACGCCGGGACACTCTGTTTGCTCCACCACAGCCTATTGAAAAACCAACGGAAAAGCTAACCTGCATGACCAACATGCCTGCCCGACCTCTGCATCATGGGCTGCCACCACCAACAAACCCTCCATTTTATCTCAAACTTAACCTAAAACTTTTAATTTGAAGCACATTCAAATTTGTAAAATTACTTTTAGAAAATTCTAATATGCAAAATTAATTAATTATTATATACATGTGGAATAATTAAAAGTGTGATTAAATATACCCTATTTGAAAGAATCTGTTTTCATTTTCTTAAGAAAATTAATATATAAAATATAAAAAAATATTCAAATATATAAACTAAAAATAAAAATTATGTGGGCCCCCCCAAAATGGGGGGCCCGAAGCATGTGCTCAGGGAGCTCATGCTATGAGCCGGCCCTTTCCTTCACCATCCATACCCCCACTGCGCTGACACCCATCATTAAAACATCATTAATAGTGTCAAAAACAACCAAGTTCCGCTTCAACTCCCCGAGATGCACTTGCTCGGAAAATGACCAAAATAGTCCATTATTTGGTTCAATTTTTCCAATCAGTCATTTATTTCTTGAATTAACAATAATCATCCACTAAAATGCCTAATCCGCGCCAAATCAGTCCAAACCTCCCTTAATCCCTTTTGGTGCTGACGTGGCACCGGGATTAACAATAATCTTCCCCACTTTGCTTTGCAAATTGAAAACGGGAAGCAACAATACAGCAGCAACTTGACCGCCGCTCATTTCTCCGGCCATCTTCTCCGATGAAGTCCGGCAGCCGCTGCCTCCACCACTCCGGCTTCAACAAAACCCCAAAATTATCCAACCAACAGCCGGCCACCACCATTCTCCCTCGTCCAGATCTGGCAGCCCAATCACCAACCGACAGCCTCCACTCCATTCCAATCCCGTCGCCGCCCCACCATCACCGTTCGTCTTTCTCGCCCAACTCCGCCCCTCCAACCTTCATCTCTCCGGCCCAGCAGCAGCGGCACCTCCATCTCCGATTCTCCAGTCACCACCGAGCACCCCTCTGCAGCTCTGGCGAACCACCACCACTCTCGACGTCTCCTCCAACAAATCCGGCCACCCTTCTCCAGCCGCTGACCATCTCCTCCTCCGGAGAGTTCAACCCCATTACCCCTTTCCCGGCAGCCTCCATCGTCCTTTAATTCCGGCACCGCAGCCCCCCATTCCACCTCCACCTCTGTCAACTCCTCAAGCTCCCCGTCGTCGGAATCAACCCTAACACCGCCTGCCACCACCATTCTCGGCACCATCACAGCCACCAATATTTCCGGAAACCACCACCGCAATAGATCCAACCCCCCGTTCGTGGGTCAAATGGAGGTGGGAGAGGGTTAATTTGCAATGTGGTATTGTGAATTTTGGATTTTTTCCTTTTTAACCCTTCCACGTCGACAGCCACGGGGACAAGTATGGGTTGGGTTTCTTAATCCCGGTGCCACGTCAGCACCAAAGGGATTAAGGGAGGTTTGGACTGATTTGGCGCGGATTAGGCATTTTAGTGGATGTTTATTGTTAATTCAAGAAATAAATGACTGATTGGAAAAATTGGACCAAATAATGGACTATTTGGGTCATTTTCCCTGCACTTGCTTCCAATATGTAATTTCGTCATCCCAATGTGCAGTAGAAGGGATATATAGTTGTTAAAATGTAAAAAAAAAAAAAAAAAAAAAAAAAAACCTTAAAATAGCAGTTTCACCCCTATTCATTGAATAGATCCGCCCCTGAATGACCCAATTATCAAGAGCACATTCTCACAATAATTTTCTAAAAATATTCCATAGATAATAAATATAATGATTATAGAAATAAATATTACTCCAAGGCCAAAGCCATGTTTACTATATTTTTCCAATATTACCTTTTTATTCTCATAAATGATATCCTCATTCTCGTAAATTGAGGTATTTAGTTCTGGGAGCAACTATGATACTATCAATTGCATAGCAGTACATACTGAGGTCTCATTATGGCCATTTATTTCCATCCAATAGCTATAATTAATTAAGGGTATAGTTGTCAAAAGAAATAGTAATCTTGATTAAACTGTGTAATAAATCTACATACCATATTCGGTATGTCATATTTGTTTATCTTGGAATTTTTTAAATCTGATAGGATATTAAGATTCCTTGCTTCGAATAGATAGATTTTTATATAAATAATGTCCAAATCCGAGTTCATATGAGAAAGTTAGAAACATTTGAAGTTTATTACATATGCTTTGTTGTACATGCTCCATCACTGAAATGTATTGGCTATATCGCTGAACTGTATTGACTGAATTATATACGTCACTGAATTGTATAGCCTATACTGCTGACAATAATAATGATATTCAAAATGGCTCTAATTTCTTCAAATGAACTTGGATTTTGACGTTCTTTATATGAAAAAATCTACCTACTTGATGCAAGTAATCTAATTATCCTATAATATTTTAGAAATTAAAAATAAAAAAATAGCAGATTTGTGAACTATGACGTTGCTCAAATAAATAAAACTATGTCGCTGAAATGAATATAATTTTATTGTTGAAATTTAAGACAACGTTTCAGAAGTATATAGGCTATGTTATTGAATTAATATATAGATTTTGTCGCTGAAATGCTATATTCGTCACTGAAACCACAAAACCCATCTTCTTATGGTTGGATCGGTACGACATACCGAATTTTTTCGTTCATACCGTTACCATACCGTAAATATCGGTATA
The DNA here is from genome assembly GCA_030278955.1 of Hygrophila difformis. Classification (NCBI taxonomy): domain Eukaryota; kingdom Viridiplantae; phylum Streptophyta; class Magnoliopsida; order Lamiales; family Acanthaceae; genus Hygrophila; species Hygrophila difformis. Next base: position 43,375,188 of record JAOANR010000012.1, on the reverse strand, counting down.
TGAAAAATGAATATCATTACCATACCAAAAATTCGGTACAATGAAACATTCGGCATAAAAGTTCGGTATTATCGATATACCAATATAAAAATATTTATGAAAATGAGTGAAAGAAAATTTTCATATAATTGTTTTAACTTAATTACAACAAAATAATTTTCAAAATAATGTAATTAATTCTTCGCATCACATGATATCAATAGAGGTTTTAAATGAACTTGAACATGGCATTTAAGTAATTAATTAGATGGTCGTGCTGATAAAATACAATTTTATGAAGATATTACCAAATATATTTACTGATTTAAATGATTTTGATATTTCAGATTTTCTTTTTTTTTTAAAAAAAAAATAGATATTTACCCATTTAAAGGGTAATTATTTAGATTAGGTTAAAAAAAAGAAATTAGAAAAAAAAAAATCAAACATATTTCTACAAATAAACAGGAACGCCACTGTCACAAAAAAAAAAAAAAAAAAGGAGCGCCATCCGCTGACTTTTAAAAAATCAAATGTGTTCCCAATATGAAAAAACAAAGTATATTTAGGGTTGCCAAAGCAGGAAAAACATGAAAAAACAAAGTATCCTAATTTTCAAATTTCGAAACCAGAAAAATGCGCATTTTCTATCTAGGGTTGGAAAATGATAATGGAATAGGGCAAGTATATTTACTAGTATTATTGAATGGACATTTGACTAATAGTTGTGCCGTTGATTTGTGCCAACTGTACGCATTAAGGCACGGTAACTTCAGCGAAATGGGGTTTAATAGGTTGCCAATTTGAACCATCTAATGAAAAAGTATAATTTGGTTGAAGCACATGGAATGGAAGAGGCTTTTGGATTGAATTATCTAATCCCATCTTGCAATTATGCTCTTGCATTCAACAACCGACCACCATCCGCATAATTGTTCATAACCATTAATGCAAAGCTGAAAGAGTTGTAAAAAAAACTTCGACAAGATTAATACTAATAAACAACCACACGACGGCCACCCTAAATGGCCATTGTGTCGTTGCGCAAGAAAAATACAGTTTTCAATTTAAGCTTGATAATTGTATACAAAAAAAAGTGAGCTTGATCAAATGAGCTTCCAATGAACCTTGGCCTTGCACATAACTGAAGGCATGACCAATATTCTCTCACAACTGGGAAAAATTAAAAATAAAACAGATTCAGCAAATTAGTACAAAACACAAACAGTGAAGTCTCTTCATACTCCTGTCAATAAACAAAATTGTCTTTGTGGGATTGCCCCAAAAAAGAAACAAAAACTGTATCAACTGGTACACACTGATCTTATGAGCACGTAGAAGTAAAAGTAATCACCGGTAAGTGAGGACAAAACCGATTGAGTATGCAAAATAAGTATACAAAAAGTAAGTATCACGGGCTTTCTTCCAAGGGTCAAATGCACCAAAAAAAATTGGTGTAGACACACAAGCAGGAGGAATTTCGGTATGCAAAAATGATCTACTGTTACAGGTATCGATTACTGTATGCACCATAAGTCATGCATTAAGGAGATTCCCTTAGTTACAAGATCGGCTCTGATTTGGTCACTTTTTTTTTTTTTTTTTTTTTATTATATATATAGATAGATATGCTAATATCATCATGAATTACTTCTATTACATATTTACATTTTGCATGCATGTTCCATTTCACACATTCATTTAATCTCCAGTTTTTAATTTCTTTGTTATCTTTTGATCCAGTAATTAAAAGGGTGTATAGTCTAGATTGAAGTAGTTGTTTAAAAGGTCCAGATATATTCTAATGTTAACATACAAGAAAGGAAAATCATATATATATATATATATATGGTAAACACTTAAAATTCATGGGTAAAATTCACAAAAAGAAACGTCAACAGCTACAAATGGTTAAAAGGAACCATAGAGTTGAAAGCATGATCAGGAGCTTAATGTTTCCAGATTTCTGCAAATATATCGTTTGTTTAATACTTAAAATTCAAAGCATACCTGGAATTAATTCAGGGCCGGCCCCAAAACAGTAGTGCCTTGGAAGGTTCCCGTATGGGCACAACTAAGCTTATCATCGACTTCAAGTGTTGTAAAACACTTTGTGCTTATGTTGTAGTACACAATTCTCTTGAATATGTTCTTCACTGAATGAACCCCTGCACTCTCAAATGTACAGTCTATTATTAATTGATCATTCCCATCATCCCCCACATGCATAATTGGCCTTAGGCTAACGTCTCTGCAGCCAAGTACATTGCCAATATTCTCAATATAGCTCAAATCAATAGAATAAAGCTTCTCCCATGTCCCCAACTTGTAGTCCTTCACCATCCACACCCCTACTACGCTCACACCCATCATTAAAACATCAATACTATTGTCAAACACAACCAAATTCTGCCTCAACTCCGCGAGCCGCACTTCCTTTGCACCTGTAATTTCCTCATCCCATTGTGCAGTAGAAGGCATAGTTGTGAATTCCTCCGACCTCAAATCAAACGATACGATTGCTGCACATGACTCGTCTACTATCCCACTGATAGCCATACAATCTACTTCCTCGAGCATCCAATGAAGAACACCATCGACGCATACAGGCGGTCCATAAGTTGGATGAGGGCATTTTGCATTAATCCTCCTCCAAGGATTTGACGTATTACTGCTTTCATTGATAGCATATGCATCATCAGCAGCAGCAGCACCGCACAATGATGATAGTGAATAAACTTCACAGCATATTTCGAACTCAAAACAAGGAGGAGAAGTGCAAGAACAAACAAATTTAGTGTAAAACAAGTGGACCAATTTATATTCATTAGTAGAAGGCAAGTATCCAAATCCCATATCAAAACCATTATCCGCCCTGTACAAAGCGCATGGGGAGAGCCGCGTTATGGGCATAACCCATTCGGTAGAGGGATTGCACAAAAAGTGTTGACCCCAATAGTTGTGAAAGCATATAAGAGGATAATGGTGGGATGGACTGAAAAATGAGACACCGCATTTGGAATTGTTGTAGGTGGGAACAATAATTTCTTTGATGAATCCACCCTCCAAATCTGTGACCGTGAGCCGGAACTTGCAGTCGTCCCTATTCTCCAAACATTTGTGTGAACTCTCTCTATTACTGTCAACAAACACGAAATATTCACTCATTGTAATTACACAATATGTTGCACTCTCCACAAGAAAAATTTCCTGTTTTCAATGTTGTTCTACAACCTAGCTCTGCCGTATTAGCTCTCCCTCTCTTTATGTATAAGAATTTTATGCTGAAGGGATCGGAGGATTTGTTGGTGAGATTTACTTTAGATACAAATCTATATTTTTTTATATACATAATATATAATATTTTTTTTTGTTTTAACAACCTATACATGTTTAAGAAAGAGGGAGTGGGAGCACTAGACCAAGTCACAATCCCCTCTATATACAAGATATTCTTATGCTTCCTCCGCGGATAATAATAATATATAAAAAATAGCAAACAAATCAATTTGAAGTTTGTTATTATGATCTCAATCAAACTTCTATTGACCTATTCTACCGCCACTTTGAACTACCTGCTTGATTTTTGGAAGCACATAACAAAAAATAAGGTATTTATAGGAGTTGAATTCGAATTTGTAGTTTAGCCTCTCTTTTTTTTTTTTTGGTGAACTGTAGTTTAGCCTTTTGATCACAAGTATATCTATTCTATCTATTCTATATAATAAATCCTGAATCTATCTATATCTATACTATAATAAATCCTGGAAGCATATTTTATTGTGTTGACTATATTATCCTTTTAAGTTATAATTAATCTATTTATAAAAATTATATGTTGTGGGTTAAAATAGTAATTTTACCTCAAAGATATGCATATCTTTCATAAAGATACATATCAAAGGTTTAGAAAGTAAAATCACTTCATCCTAAAATTTCATGACCGTAGGATTGAAAATATGTTAATCTCCACCATTTATTCCTAATCTATACTATAATAAATCCTGGAAGCATATTTTATTGTGTTGACTATATTACCTTTTTAAGTTATAATTAATCTATTTATAAAAATTATATGTTATGGGTTAAAATAGTAATTTACCTCAAAGATATGGATATCTTTCACAAAGATACATATCAAAGGTTTAGAAAGTAAAATTACTTCATCCTAAAATTTCATGACCGTAGGATTGAAAATATGTTAATCTCCACCATTTATTCCTAATATTAAATAAATCTAGAAACCACAATTTTATTGTGATACCTATATTGCCCTTTTAAGTCATTATTATTTTTCTTTATAAAAATATATATATTACAGTTTAAATAGTAAAGAAAATACATAACAAATTTTTAAATAAATCTACTGTATATACTATTTTGACGAAAAATATTTAGGAGTATTAGAATTTAAATTTTTATTGTAAATTATTTTCTGAAAAACTACATATTATACATAAAATAAAAAAAAAAGTATTTCATGAGTAATAAAAATTCAATATACTACTTTATGTACAAAAAAATTAATGTCATTAATCTACATGCATAATTTTTAATACTACCTTTGTTCCT
>JAOANR010000012.1:43282696-43370137 GCA_030278955.1 Hygrophila difformis | reverse complement strand
GTGCAATGAATGGATACTTACTTATTTCAGTGACCATCTTGGTTTGTGGGACACACTCATCACTGTTGCAAATCACTCCTGACATAAAAGAAATTACTGTATTTTTGAAATGATGACTTTTTTTTTTTTTTTTTTTTTTTTGGGTTAAAAGAAGAAGATAATAGAAGTACATAATTATTCATGTTACATAATAATGGATATCTTAATAACTAAGATATATCTTGGACTTGGGCACCAAGAAATATCCTTGAAGTAGGGACCAAGTAAATGTGTATTAGATGAGAACGAAAATATGTATTTTCACACCTTAAGTGTCTGTCTGCATTGCCTATAAATATAGGCTATTCCCCATTGTATTGTATACACACAAATAGTTGAATGAGAAAACACTTGATCTGATACATCAATCCCTCCTCTGTGAACAGACTAACGTTTTCTTCTTCATTATATTATTATTATCAATTACTTAATCATCATCAATCATTTCTATTATATACTACTACTGAGCATTATACCCACATATCAAATATATTATTACAACACGTTATCAGCACGACTGCACGAGGAGATTCTACCGGGGTTCTGTCTTTAGGTATAATTTTCTATCGCTACTATTCAATATAAATTATGTCTAACCTGGCGAAGCAACTGTTTACGCCCCTTGAAGTTTCCGGAAGAAACTATCAACTATGGGCAATAGATGTGAGGATGCATCTTGAATCAATGAATTTGGAGAGAACTATTGAAAAGGGAAATGATATGGCTAATTCTGAAAAAGCCAAGGCGATGATTTTTCTGCGCCATCACTTTGATTCAGCCCTGAAGTCTGAATATCTGACTCTCCAAGATCCTGCAGATCTTTGGGAGGATTTGAAAGAAAGGTTCGATCACCTGAAGATGGTCAACCTGCCAAAGGCAAGAAATGATTGGCTGACGCTGAGATTGCAAGATTTTAAGACGGTCAGCGAGTATAACTCTGCATGTTTAGAATCACTTCACAGCTGAAATTGTGCGGTGAAAATGTATCTGATCAGGAGATGCTTGAAAAAACCTTTACTACATTCCACGCCTCGAATATGCTCCTGCAGCAGCAATATCGAGAAAGGAGATTTACGAGATATTCTGAACTCATTATGTGCTTATTGTTGGCTGAACAAAACAATGAGTTATTATTAAAGAATCATGAGACACGACCCACTGGTGCTAGTCCATTCCCAGAAGCGAATGCGACCCAAATTTCTAGAAACCACCAAACTTGGGATAATACACGAGGTGGTCACCGCGGACGTGGTCGCGGTCGTGGTTATGGTCGTGGTCGTGGTCGAGGTAGTGCACGTGGCCGAAATCACAAATCCAGAAGATTTGAGCCATATAATCAAATGAATGAAAAACGGCAAGATGAAAGAGATAAATGCCACAGATGTGGAATGGAAGGACACTGGTCCCGGACTTGTCGTACCGCTGAGCATCTTGTGAAATTATATCAAGATTCAGTAAAGGGGAAAGGCAAAATGGCAGAGACAAATATGGTTACAAATGATGATATTATTATGCCTATCATTCCAGCTCCTGAAGCAGCTGACCCTTTCAACATGGATGCTGGACCATCCTTCACGGCCAATTTTGATATAGATGATTTTATGGAAAATATTGATTAATGTTTTTGTTATGTTTATTTCTAGTATATCTTTTTGTATTTTAATTAGCTAGTATATCAAATTTTGCTATGTACCCGTTGTACTCTTTTGGCATGGATATTAATATAGTATTTTTCTTCCAGAAGAAGAAATGAATACAAGTTATAATGAGACATGCCTAATTGACAGTGCCAGTACGCACACAATATTGAAAAATGAGAATTATTTCTCTTATATAAAATTGGGAGATGCACCAATTAATACAATATGTGGAAGTGCAAATATGGTCAAAGGCTCCGGAAGAGCCGTGGTGTTCCTTTTGAATGGGACAAAACTTATTATTGAAAATGCACTATTATCTCCCAAGTCTCGAAGAAACTTGTTGAGTTTCAAAGATATTCGCAGAAATGGATATCATATTGAGACATTGACCGAAGGGACTGATGAATATTTATTAATCACAAATACTGCTCATGGTATGAAGCATGTATTGGAAAAATTACCGTCCCTTTCATCTGGGCTATATTATACGAATATATATATCAGTGAAGCCCATAATATAATAGACCAGAAGTCTATAATACCAACTGAGTTTATGATTTGGCATGATCGTTTTGGCCACCCTGGATGTACAATGATAAGGCGAATAATTGAAAATTCGCATGGCCATCCCCTGAAGGGAAAGAAATTTCCAAGTTCAAATGAATTTACATGTGTTGCTTGTTCACAAGGAAAATTGATTATTAGACCATCAGCAAGCAAAGTGGGAATTGAATCCCCTGTATTTCTTGAACGAATTCAGGGTGATATATGTGGGCCTGTAGATCCACCATGTGGACCATTTAAATATTTTATGGTGTTGATTGATGCATCAACAAGATGGTCCCACGTTTGTTTATTATCGACTCGCAACCAAGCATTTGCAAAGTTACTTGCACAGATAATTAAATTGCGAGCACAATTTCCTGACTATCCAATTAAGAAAATAAGATTGGATAATGCTGCTGAGTTTTCATCACGTGCATTTGATGATTATTGCATGTCCATTGGAATAACTGTTGAACATCCTGTTGCATATGTTCATACACAAAATGGCCTGGCAGAGTCATTTATAAAAAGATTGCAACTTATTGCAAGACCAATATTGATGAGGTCGAAGTTACCTACATCGGCTTGGGGACATGCTATATTGCACGCAGCAACACTTGTAAGAATAAGACCGACAAGTTATCACCAATATTCTCCCCTACAATTGGTTTTTGGTCATGAGCCCAATGTTTCACATTTGAGAATTTTTGGGTGTGCGGTATATGTTCCAATTGCACCGCCCCAACGTACAAAAATGGGCCCCCAACGGAGATTGGGAATATATGTCGGATATGAATCACCGTCTATAATTAAATACTTGGAACCGAAAACAAGTGATTTATTCACTGCAAGGTTTGCAGATTGTCATTTTGATGAATCAAATTTTCCGACATTAGGGGGAGAGATGAATCAACCGAGAAAAGAGATTAATTGGAAAATGGCATTTGATTTCCTTGATCCTCGTGTAAAGGATTGTGAACTTGAAGTTCAGAAAATTATTCATTTACAAGGAATTGCAAATCAATTACCAGATGCATTGTGTGACTCCGGAAGAGTTACTAAATCACATATCCCAGCATTGAATGTTCCAATTAAACTAAATGTCCCTGAAGGAAAAATAACAAGTGCTAATGAATCCAGTACACGCCTGAAGCGTGGTAGACCTATTGGTTCTAAAGATAAGAATCCTCGGAAGAAGAGAGATTCAAATGATCAAAATATAAATTGTGACAAAACTCAAACTCCTGAAGAGCAAACCCCTGAAGAGGAAGAAGTTATAGAAACTTCAATAAATTTTGTCACTAATGGAAAATACTGGAATAGGAAAGATACTGATGTAAACAATGTATTTTCCTACAATGTAGCACTTGAAATTATGGAACAAGATAATGATCAAGAACCCAGATCGGTTGAAGAATGTCGGCAAAGAATTGATTGGCCAAAATGGAAAGATGCAATCCAATCTGAATTGGATTCGCTGGCAAAACGAAATGTTTTTGGACCTGTAGTCCAAACACCCGAAGGTACAAAACCCGTGGGTTATAAATGGGTTTTTGTTAGAAAAAGAAATGAGCAGAATGAAATTATTAGATATAAAGCCAGATTGGTTGCTCAAGGTTTTTCTCAAAGACCAGGCTTTGATTATGATGAAACATATTCCCCAGTGATGGATGGAATTACATTCAGATTTCTGATATGTTTGGCAGTACACCAAAGGCTTGAAATGCGCCTTATGGATGTTGTTACTGCGTATTTATATGGGGAATTAGATACTGATATTTATATGAAAGTGCCCGAAGCATTTAAAATGCCTGAAGCATTTAAATCAAAGCCTAAGCAATTATATTCTGTGAAATTGCAAAAATCATTATATGGGCTTAAACAATCAGGACGAATGTGGTATAACCGTCTTAGTGAATGTTTGATTAAAGAAGGTTATACAAATGATCCAGTCTGCCCATGAGTTTTTATAAAGAAATCTGGATCAAATTTTGTGATTATTGCAGTATATGTTGATGATATTAATCTAATTGGAACTCCTGAAGAGTTACAAACTGCAATCGAATATCTGAAAAAGGAATTTGAAATAAAGGATTTCGGAAAGACAAGATTTTGTCTTGGTTTACAAATTGAACATTTTGAGAATGGAATATTTATTCATCAAGCGAATTATACCCAGAAGGTATTAAAATGATTTTATATGGATAAAGCACATCCATTGAGCACCCCGATGGTGGTCAGATCGCTTGATCCCTTGAAAGATCCATTCAGGCCTAAAGAAGAAAATGAAGATATACTTGGTCCTGAAGTACCATATCTCAGTGCTATTGGGGCACTCATGTATCTTGCTAATTGTACAAGGCCTGATATAGCATTCTCAGTTAATTTATTGGCTCGCTTTAGTGCTTCCCCCACAAAGCGACATTGGCAAGGTATTAAGCACATTTTCCGATACCTTCAAGGTACATATGATCTCGGCTTATTTTATTCAAATAAATGTGAGAATGAATTGATTGGATATGCTGATGCTGGGTATTTATCTGACCCGCACAAAGCCAAGTCCCAGACGGGCTATATATTTACTTGTGGCAGTACAGCAGTTTCCTGGAGATCTGCTAAACAAACATTAACTGCCACATCTTCCAATCATGCTGAAATATTGGCAATTCATGAAGCCAGCCGAGAATGTGTTTGGTTAAGATCAATGATCCATCATATCCTGAAGAATTGTGGGTTAATATCTGAGGAAAAGCTTGCCCCCACATTATTGTATGAAGATAATACAACTTGTATAGCTCAATTGAAAGGAGGATATATCAAGGGAGATCGAACAAAGCATATTTCACCAAAGTTTTTCTTCACTCATGATCTTCAAAAGAATGGTGAAATTGAAGTGCAGCAAATTCGATCAGACAATAATCTAGCAGATCTATTGACAAAGGCATTACCAACTGCGACGTTCGAGAAGCTCGTGAAGAAAATTGGAATGCGACGGCTTCGAGATTTTTAATGATATCCAAATCAGGGGGAGCGATAAATACAAGAATATTGTACTCTTTTTCCTTCACTAGGATTTTTTCCCACAGGGTTTTTTCCTAGTAAGGTTTTAACGAGGCATATTCTTTGTATTGAAGATATCCAAGGGGGAGTGTTACATAATAATGGATATCTTAATAACTAAGATATATCTTGGACTTGGGCACCAAGAAATATCCTTGAAGTAGGGACCAAGTAAATGTGTATTAGATGAGAACGAAAATATGTATTTTCACACCTTAAGTGTCTGTCTGCATTGCCTATAAATATAGGCTATTCCCCATTGTATTGTATACACACAAATAGTTGAATGAGAAAACACTTGATCTGATACATCAATCCCTCCTCTGTGAACAGACTAACGTTTTCTTCTTCATTATATTATTATTATCAATTACTTAATCATCATCAATCATTTCTATTATATACTACTACTGAGCATTATACCCACATATCAAATATATTATTACAACAATTCATATTTTTGGGCTCATCTTCCTTTAAATATGTTTATATTTTTTTGCGTGACTTAAATATGTTTATAGTATTGAAAGCATGCATGGTTTTATTATGACATGGAAAAACAATAAAAACCCTTATACAACAACTTCATATTTTGTATCTTTAGTTATTAAATAAGTAGTTATTAGATTAAAATTAAGTGATAAATAATAAGTATACTAGTAAAAAATAAGTTTAGCAGGTGATTTGAATATGAGCACTGAAATGGCGGTTCTCGAATTGTCTTGATAGTTTTTTATTAAAAGAAATTGTGATTGAAATTATAAAATGTCTGTCCATATAGTTTCAGGTGCATTCTTCCAATATAGAGTAACTCCACTTAACTTAATATCTAAATTATGGTACATCCATTAATTACCTCTACAACCTACTTAGTTATTTAGTTGAGGTCATAATGTCATATATATATATATATATATATTTAAAATTGTATCTATTTATTTCTTCACTTCAATTCAACTTGTTTGTTTAACAAAAAAATAATAATAATAATAATAATAAATAAATAAAAAAATCAACTTGTTCCCACACATGTTTTAGTATTCAAACAAAAATCCATTAATATTGGTCAATGGTCATAGCATTGATTCAATGGGATGATATACAGCAGCAATGAATTCGATCTCATGGACCTCCTGTGATATAATCATCAAAATGAGATCAAATACTTGTATACCACTGGCCTGTTAGTGTTCATTGTTATTGAAAAATGAGACATTGTTTTGAATATATACTTTATTTTTAATTAATACAATTACATAACTAAACCAACATGCTAACTATACAAGGCTGCTATACCAAACTCATCAATATAATAATGCGGGATTTCTTTCCATAATTAACCATAGGTAATATTAAACTAATTTCTCAACAACAATAAGAAATTATTATTTTTTTTCCTCCCATCAATTCTAGAATGATAAAAGAATTGCAATATGTAGGATGGACACTTGAATAGGAAAGGTCTGTATCGACTGCTAGGAGCTATTGAATATGAAAATTTCAGTAATTAATTGTTTTAATCTTGACTTAAGTAATGCTAAAAACGATCTCTAGACCCTAGGATAAGTATAATTTAATTTAATTTATTTTTTCGTGGTAGGGGTAGAATCGTAGAGTTGTAAAGATGTATACATCATAAATTTATACAAGATTGGAGAAGATTGGGGAAAGGAAGAAGCAAGGAATGTACACGAGTTCAAAAACAATTAAGGTTATTGAAAATGAGATCGTAATATGTCGTCTTATGGGGAAATTTATTTCCATGTGTCTTTATATTTGAATGGAATTTCTATGCAAGAAACGTGGTTGACCAACACACTGTTGTAATAAGCACGTGACTTTATTATATTATACTATTAGAAATTAGAAATAATTTTCGAATTGTATAATTTGTGTGGCGGCAAGGCATGTGGCTTAAAACCGACTATATATCCCGATTCTGGACCTCCAGAAGTGTTATGGTGTTTAGATTAAAATGCTAGGTAAACATATATCATTAAAATGGCAACAAATCTCATTAAACAACATGTATCATTTCTGTCCTCATTCTTTAGCATATATGGATGTCCAGAATTAGTCTATTCTGGACAGAAACCGAGTCGGCTTAAAACTATTCTTTTCTTTTCTTTGTTTCCATTTTTTTTTTATAAAAATAAGGATATCCCACAAAAATAAAGCCCATTTTTTGAAAACTAATTGTGTGTGACCCTTTTATTATTTCTCGTATTATTTTATTAATTAAAGGTCCTATACATTCAATTTTACCTGTTTTTTGAGATTCCATATCAAATTAGGACAAGCTATAGAGTTGAGGGCATAAATTGATATATGAATAAAGCAAAGATGATAGGAATCAAAGAATGAAGTAAAGGATACTAAAGCACAGAAGATAATTCGTTTGATGATAAAAAAGCAAAGATATATACTAAATTGAGTAATATATGTACCCATAACTAAAAAACATAATGATGCCATCGTCTTGGTTTGGAAATTTGTTAGGAGAAAACGGAAGAAAAGTAGAGTTAAAAAGTGAAAAGTATAAAACAATAGAATGGATCTTTCCACATATCTCTTGTTGTATTTTCCTTATTTTCCTTTCCTTTTTGATGTGATTCCTAGCTTCATCTAAATGAATGATTCTAGGCTTTTAATGGCTACTCCAAAGAAAAAAAAAAAATCTAAATGAATGATTATTTTTCTTATTTCTTTGTTTCCTGTAAATACTTCTATATATGTTAGGCAATATGTTCAAAATTACCTCCTCTCCATATTTTTCTTTTTGGTGAAACCTGGTATCCTAGTTACATTGGACCCGAAACTAATCACTTGACAATGAATGATGCATTTTTCAAAACAGTTTTTTTGTATATGCAAGGCTCGAAATCCAAGATCTTGCTTAAGGGACTAGAGCCCCAATCTAATCAAACAAACTGTTGGTTCCTCTCCATCTTTTGTAAGGGGGAAAAAATAAAAATAAAATCCAAGAATAATATAATCAGTCAGGGATTTTAAGGCCATTTTTGATTGGTTTTATTAGATATGAGTTTTATTCACCCCTCATCAGTGTAAATGTTAAATTGTTGAAATAATTAATTCCAACATAGATTACTCTGATAATATGTTTGAGAAATAATTAAAGTTTAGCGTCTAGAGTTTGGAGGTGTTTGGTAATGCAATTTTTAATTAGAATTTAAAGTCTGAAGTTTGGAAAGCTAAAAATTGGGGGAAATGAGCGCTAATTGCTAGCGTTTGTTCCCAAACGCAGCCAATAAGCTAATAGTACAAGATTCTTGATACTACTCAGCAACTGGGGCCTGGGCCTAACCTTATTTCAATTTTAACTATGATATCTTCTTGTGAAAATTTTAATTTTATATTAAAACATTTGTCTTGCAAAAAGTATCCTACATTTGATTTAACCATTTTGGAAACGAGGTTCACATATACTTTCTATGTTTCAATTTAATGTATATTTTTAACCATTGATAATATGTATACGTAAAAATTATAAAAATTTGATATTCTAAAATTACAAGACGAGACGATTCTAACGAGATCTCACTTGACTATGTTCTTTCTTCCATAACTATTGTATAAACGTGAATCCAAGTTGAATAATGAAAAACGTCAAAAAGCCAAATGTTTCACATTCATAGAAACAGAGGTAATAATTATTTATAAATAAAAATCAACTTTTTTTTTAAATTTAAAAAGATTATTTTAAAATAAACATTCCATAGATAAAACTAAATACTACATCATGTAAATAATTTTACCTCTTACCTCATAGAACTTTCTTATTTTAAGGATTCATACTACAAGTAAAAAGTAATTTAGGTATAAAATTGAAGTGGATAACTAAAGCTTTGAGACCAAATGTTTTTAGCTACCGGATTCCGAATCTAACGCTTATGACTTTTGAACATTGTTAATGCGTATATTATTATTTGTTTTTATTTGATTATGAACAATATTACGTATGTAGTTTATTAATAATTCAATTTAAAAACAATTGTCAAATTTTTCACGTCAAATAAAAATTCACGCATTTATTTTTTTTTTAAAAAAAATCAAAACTATATTTTAAAAAATAAATTATGAAATACACCCCTTACATAAGTATAAAATATAAAATATATGGATAGTTTACTAAAATATACCAAACTAACAATGCACAATATTCCACCCCGATAAATGTATTTTTGCAATTAGGTTACTATGCAGACACGTATTCATCTGCATTTCCTGATGTGTTCCAGCATAGGGTATGTGATGCCACTACAAGAAAAAATCCAATTACCGACCCCAATTACCGACCACCATAGTACGGGTCGGATTTACCGACCCCATTACCGACCCCAAAGTGGGGTCGGTAAAATTTAGCCATTATTAGGCCCAGTGATATTTGAAAACCAAAACACCGACCATAATTAATGTGGTCGGTATTACCGACCCCATTACCGACCCCAATTGGGGTCGGTAATTGTTACCGACCCCAATTGGGGTCTGTAGTTTTTTTCAAATTTTTTAATTTTTTCCATTATTTTATTATTTAGTTTATATTTTTATTAAATATTTATTTGATTATTTGTATAATTTAATTATTTATTTATTTGGGCCAATTAATTAATTATTTATTTTATAATTTAATTATTTATTAATTTAATTACTGAATTAATATTTTAATTTAATTAATTTTTTTAATTTTTTATTAAAAATAATTTTATATTATTATTTAAATTTATCTTAATTTTTGAATAATTTTATTATTTTATTTAATTCATTGTTTTTAATTTTTTTGATTTAATTAATTTTATTTTATATTTTATTTAATTAATAAAATATTTATTATTTAATTAATTTTATTTTATTTTATATTTCTATTCAATTAACTACAAAAAAAAAAAATAAGTTAGCAACCGAAATTTGCGATTGAACATATTGGGTGGCTATTACCGACCGAATTAGCAACCGGATTATTCATATTGATTATTGAATTTTATATTCAATATGTTATTTTTTAATTTTTAATTATGGAATTTAATATTTTTATAAATTTTTTAATTCAATTAATATTTAATCATATTGATTTCTGTTTTCTAAAATTTAATTAGTGATTTAATTAATTTTATCCATTTAGTTAATGAATTATTCTACAACTTATTTAATTAATATCAATTTTTATACTATTTTTTTAAGTTATTAATTACATATTTATATATAAAAATATTATATATATTTAATAAATTACATATGATAACATGAAAAGTTGTGTATCCGGATGGCACGCGCGTGGGTGAGGAATGCACCTCACCTGGGTTCGAATCATCTCTACAGCATTTAGGGGGGAATTAATATATGACACGTGGCGGCTTTCCATTGGTGGTGCGAAGGGCTAGCCCAGCTGGTTAGGGTTGTGGCTCGGTGGTGCGAGGTTATGGGTTCGAGCTCTCCTGAGCACATTTTATTTCATATAAGAAATTTACCGACCCCAAAATGAGGTCGGTAATGGGGTCGGTAATCTCGGGTCCTCGAGGTCCCTAGACCTCGCTTACCAACCCCAATGTTGGTCGGTAATGGAGTCGGTAATTTTACCGACCCACATGGGGTCGGTAATGGGGTCGGTAATCTCCCGACCCCCAGAATCTTTGGTCGGAGCCAAATTACCTACCATCAATTTACCGACCCGGGATTGGGGTCGGTAATGGGGTCGGTAAACCTGTAGACGACCCGTAAAACCTAGTTACCGACCCCATTTTGGGGTCGGTAAAACCAAATTTTCTTGTAGTGTGCTACGTGGTTTGATGGTGTGCCCTTTCCATATGAAGCCATTTAATGCAAATGGAAAGAGAATCCATTTGTCCAAAATTGATGGACGAGTATCCCCAATTAGTGGACGAAATAAAGTGAATGTTTAATAACTTCCAAACGCATAATGTATCAGTTATGGATTTTTGGTGAAGCAATTTTGGAACCGGAGAAGAAAGCAGGTCATTCGACGGGAGACAGAGCACGATAATGCTGGATCTCAACAAGAGCATAAGTGCATTAGAAAAGAACATTTCAGTGGGGATAGCATACTGGTATTGGCAGTACATTTGGAAATGTACAATTCAAGCTAGCAAGTGTGAAGGAATTGAAAAATTTGACAGGGGGATAGTGTGCAGACAGTGACAAGAACATTATGAAGACAGGCATATATCATGTTCAACACCAGAATATTGCACGCCAACTGAAACATTATTCGGGCATGGAGAGATGATCACAATGCAACATGTGTGGAACATAATCACACATGGAAAAGATCACAGGTTATAGGTAAGGGCAGCACAACTAAAAATATACAATAGGAAACTATGAGTTAGGAAGATACTAAAGTATGCGAGTTAGGAACATTCTTAACACATGAAAAGAACATTATTCAGACATTCAAATAACATTCTTAAACCAATGTGAAGGCATGGATATAGGTACACTTTACATTAGCTTCAGAACATGTTATGGCACAGAACATATCAGAAATTGGATGCGGGAGAAATATGAAAAAGTGAGAAAATCTAAGACCAAATGTGGTCCAAATGGATAAGGGAGCTTGGAGACAAAAATCCCCAACACAATCTATTATTAAAAATAAAAAATATGAAAAAATCATTTCAAATTTAGAAAAGATTTTGGGCCCCCATACACATCAGTTAACTCCACAAATTTATGCCACAATCTTGGGGACCAACAATTGGAAAGATCATTAATTTGCCACAATTGATAGAGTATTAAAAAGGGAAAAAATCCCAAAAATGTACAGTGAACTGGCAAATAAAAAAATAAAATACTAGCATAGCATACACATAGCATGTGAGGAAATGTGGAGGTCAGGACATGAACCGGTTCCGTATTTTTGTACTATAAGATAAAAGATAAAATAAGATATAGGATTTGTAGAAATGTAATTTGAATGGCAGTAAATTAAAGAAGCCGAGCTCTTATATCAAATCCAATCTTCACTTCCCAAATATAGCGTTGAGCGTGGCCGCCAGCCGGACTCCGGCCTGAGCCATCCGAAGATTCACAATCGGCCACCGTGAATTGAAGTATTCATCTGCAACAATATAGTATACTAATTAGCTAGAAACATGTACTCTTACAGTCACAGCATTCTCATGGAGTCCAATAATTGTCCAAATGCATCACCACCCTGTAGAGAAAAATCTAAAGAATACTCCTAGCTATATGGAGTACTATTAAAACCCAAAATGTACCTCCAAGAGTCGAGTTTTGCTCGACGTCCTTGTACGCCCAATCACATGCTGCCTTAATACCTTCAGACGCGTATCTGATCCGATCATTATAGATAGTATTCTTGGATACTCATTAGTCCGTACAAACAAAACTCTTGTTTTTCAGGCAGCTGTTTGATTAATGAAGTAATTAACTCACACGTCGGGACAGACTGTGCTGTTGCAGGCCTCCCATTGCTCTGCATCTTTCTCCCAAACGCTCTGTTTATTACACATGCAGCGACACGTTATTAGTTATTAACTTATTACGATTAGTTGTGTGCAAAACACGTTGAATGTTGTCCGAAAATTTTTAATTGGCCTAAAAGATATAGCAAGTATTAATTAAGTCACTACCGTTATGTTTTTATCGATTGCATCGATGAGTTCCTGGACATTGGTGTCATAGTAGTCCTGTTCCTCTGTCTCGATGATGTTCGTGTCCCACACCTGTGATGGTTACGACAGGAGGAGTCGAGAAAATTTATTCGAGAAATTTCAAGACTTTGATAATGGAGAACTATAAGGGGCTGGAGAAATTTAATTACATGGTGAAGATTTTCCTTTCTCCTGTACCAACGGACGTCTATGGTATTCGCTCCCTTGTCCGTAGTAAATCCTACGTGCAAAGGCTGCGAAAAATTGAAATCGAAATTGAAATTAAGCTGCTTGATTGAGTATAAAAATGGATGGGAATGACGAAAATTGTATGTATGAGAAGGACACGCTACCTGATGGATGTCTCCTAAGAAATGTGCTACGAAGAGAAGTGCTTCCGTCAAGTTATCTATATTAGTATAATAGTATATCGCACGAGTTCAAATTTGTTAGAAAGAGGATGAATATGGGGATGGTGGTCCAGATCCATATAAATGGGATGACATCCCAACATATAAATGATGTGGAACATTGTAACATAAAAGAAGGTGAGCGTGACATCCCATCATATAAGCGATACATTGTAACATGACTCTAATACTGTGTTAGAAAAAAAGATGAACCTCAGGTTCCAACTCATAAGTCAAAAAACCAATTGATAATGAGTTGAGTGGTCTAGATCCATATAAACAACAAATAAGGTGGCATTCCAATATATAACCGACATGGGACATTATAACAAAATTAAAAATATGCAATAATAATATAATTGAAAACAATAAAACTTGAAAGCAAGAGAAAGCGTACACTGATCGGCTTCCCCTTTGCCGTAAGTGAGAAGTTGAGTGGTGTAATTGTTGATTGCTCCGGCCACACACCTGTCGGCCGCCCCATCTTCATCCTTGCAATCCCCTAATAGAAAGTGATAAGTTATAATAGAAAATGCAGAAATTGAATAAAAGGAAAGATTTAGGCTCACTTTTGTAGTCGAAGGTGCATTCGTTGTCGGGAGTATTGATGTAATGAAGTGGCCTGGACCATCCGTACCGGAACTTGACCTTGTCCGCCCACAGACAAAGGCTGGCAAGGTCGTTGTCGGCGGAGGCCGGGAGGAGGTCGGATACGGCAGTTGCTGCGGCCTTACTCAACCTCGGCTAACACATCAAAAGGAAGAGGTAAAATTAAGCATATATAATATAACTGTGTCTGCAAGATTATAGAGGACCCAAAAGGCAATTGAAACATTGTAAATAGTCAAATGAAAAGTAACAAGGTGTGTAAGATGTAAGAAGAAGAAGTTATTAGGGAGGACCTGAGCAAGTCTGCAAATGGTGAAATGACCATCACCACCCCAACCATAGGCAACCTGAGAGACACAGATCTGTAGAAAAAGAAAGACTGTGATTTGGAGCAATTTGCACGACTCCATTTTGTTCTTGTTTTTCGACTCTTTTGATATATGTATCATGTATGAATGTGTATATATTTGAATTTGTGCTGATATGTCCTGATAAGTAATGGTATCAATTTTGACAAGTGTAATAAATGGGGGAGGATCCGGACATAAGTGGGAATCTTATATGATGAATGGTAATTAAGCTTTCTAAATGTGGGGATTAGTTATTTGTAATTTTGATTTTAATGCTGATATTTTGGAGAATCTATTACAATCCTATAATGCGAATAAAAGAAATGGAAGGTGCCGTTTTTGTGAAGTTTAACCGTTAGCAAAACGAGCAAGCAAGAATCATGCTTTGGTTCATATCTTGAAGCTTTAATTATTTCTTGAATGAATTATGAAATAGTCTATAAGAAGGAATATTTATTGATTAATTGCAATTTTTTTGCAAACGAAATTTAGATTATCCTTGTTGTGAATAAAGTGCAGAGTAGTTTAGATAACCAACAGCAAGGACAATTATCTTTATTTGGTCCCTCGGTAGACAGTCCTATTGAATTTTATTACATGGTTGAACATTTCTCTTAACTTCTTCCCCTACTGAATACAGAAAGAAATTCCAATTCAATTAGCTTCCAAATATGTGGTTGAGTGTCGCCGCCAAACGCACTCCAGCATGAGCCAACCGTAGATTCACGACAGGCCAACGCGATCCAAAGTATTCATCTGCACAACGCAACTCAAATCTGATCGTTTTTTCATACACAGATCAAAATAAAGAAACCAAATGCTTACAAACCTCCTAGAGTTGTGTTTTGATCCACGCCCTTGTACGACCAGTCGCACGCATCCTTAATGCTTTCCGATGCGTATCTAAGGCAATGAACATGGGACACACAAACACATTAGTTTTCTAGTACAAGCTGGTCTGCTGTGTGTGTCTTGTTGTCTGAGTTTAAACTTACACGTCGGGACAAACTGTTTTGTCGCAGGCCTCCCATCCCTTCGCATCATTTTTCCATACACTCTGTTTATTACACATTATCATATGTTAGGACATAATGTTGAACAATGTCTGAATTTCAGACAATTACGGTACAACACATTTAATATTATTAGTATGCAGACATCACACAAAACATCTCTCCCATCACATATTATTCAATCATACAAAATATCTCTCTCATCACACAAAATACATCATTTCATCCATCACACAACACAACTCTCCCATCACACACACACGGTGGTTGCATGTATAGCCACCTGCACCTAAACTTCTCTGGGATGAGGAATATATATACACGAGGTAGGGTGTTAATCGGATGCAAATGTGTACCGTTATGTTCTTATCAATTGCATCGATGAGTTCCTCGACTTTATTGTTGTAGTAGTCCTTCATTTCCGTCTCAATGATGTTTGTATCCCATACCTATGATGAACAATAAGATTAAGTCTGTGAACGGTAATAAGTATAATGATCGAAAGTTGTGACCGAGTTTTATTATTTATTACATGGTGCAGATTTTCCTTCCTGTTGTACCAACGAACATCGATGGTGTTCGCTCCCTTGTCCGAGGTAAATCCTACGTGCAAAGGCTGTCCAAATCCATCTTATAGTGAATTAAACTGTATGGCCTTAATTGCAATGTATGTGGTATTTTTAATTCAAAATTATATGCAAATTAAACTCTTACCTGATGAATATCTCCTATGAAATGGGACACGAAAAGAAGTGCTTCCGTGAGATTATCTGCATTAAAAATAAATATATATCATATATGATGTTTTAAAATATATTGGTCGTTGTTGGAAGTTTGATTTACAGTTTAACAACAACAATCTGGAAATTCAACAACGTTTCATACTTTCATTCAATTAGTACTACAGTAATATTTAAATTGGGTATTGTTTAAACCACAAACTTTATGTAATCACATGCATTACCACGAGAGTAACAGATAATTATAAATCCTCAGCCTTGTTTTCTTTCCACAAGTATCACATTATTTCGTTATTTGATAGTAAAATCAAAATTCAAAGTTGAAAAGAGATAAAGAACATTATATTGGTATATACTAGCAAGAACGAAAAGAGGGATAAGTATAGAAAAATTATGTACGTTGATGAGCATCTTTTTTGCCATAGGTGAGAAGTTGAGTGGTGTAGTTGTTGATTGCTCCAGCTGTTGAGTCATGTAAATTTGTAGGAAGTTCACAACCGATGATTGAACGTAGAGGATTGAACTTCTGGTTGTACTGTTTTTCATTTCGGACATCGCTATGGGAAAGAGACCGAAGTTCGAGAAGACCCCAACGGCTCCTTTGCTGAAATGGGAGGAGGTATACTAACGTATCTTTCTTGCAGGAAAACTCCCCCATTTCAGGAATAGAGCTGGTACTCTTAAAACCTGAATTATCCCAACGGCTATTTCCCTAATTGGCAAAATTATTCAAATGTGTCTGTGGGATTCTGGGTTTAAGAGAGGGGTTTCGGCATTCTGAGAGACAGAGTTACATCGATCAGATTATTATCAAAAATACTCTCAAGAGCGTCGAGCCTCAAGTGAAAAGAAAGAACCCTAACTGATTACGCAGCGTTCGTGTGAATCGACTCAACCTGTGGCTGCAAGAATCAGTGATCGACTTGGACTAGAAAGTGTGCAACTGAATTGATTCTTTCCTTGGTGCGTCTGCGACCATTGAAGGAGGCTGTCCAAGCGACTTTGGGATTACTGTTCCAATCGACTCCGTCGCTCTAAAGGAGGTGCATTCTCTGATGTCTTCAGGGAGGACTCAAGGTGGGAAGCTTTGAGGGGTTGGAATAGGTGGAGATACCTAGTCAGAAGCTGGGAAGGTTCCTGATCAACTAACCTACCTCCTGGAAGTCCTGAAGAGGAAGCACTGTCCGAGTTCTACTTATGTGTATGGTTGTGAACCATGTTTGAACCACATAGTAAAACTCTCTCCTGGATTGGTATCCCCCAGATGTAGGCCGAAGGCCGAACTGGGTCAACAACCCTTGCGTCTCTAATTACTCTTTATGCTTGTTGCTTGCTTATTTATCCGCTGTGCATGTGTTTCCTGATCAAACATTTTACATTGGTTGTTTGATTCTGTGTGTTCATTGTGTTAGACTGAACTGGTTCATTGAACTGTGCATAAAGAGTACATCTTGTGGTTGCTGGGAACCTAACAAGTGGTATCAGAGCAACACTCTTCCGAGAGAGATCCCTACTACAAGATGAGTCAAAGGTGGAACTACACGCAACCTCCGTTACTGGATGGTTCCAACTTTGCCTTCTGGAAGAACAAGATGCGAACCTTCCTCATGTCCATTGATGACTTGGCTTGGAATGCTGTGAATGTCAAGTATGAAGTGCCAACTGTGACAGCTGATGGTGTGACCAAAGAGAAAAACATCAGTGAATGGAGTGCTGCTGAGAAATCTCTATCCAACATGAACTCCAAGGCCCTGCACGCCATCTTCAGTGCAGTCACTGATGACCAATACTTTCTCATCTCCAACTGCACCACTGCTTTTGAAGCATGGGAAATATTGGTTAACTCTCATGAAGGTTCTGCCTCAGTAAGGAAATCCAAACTCATTGTTATTGATGCTCAATTTCATAAACTTTGCATGGATGAAAATGAATCTGTCAATAGTTTCTTTAGTAGAGTACGCACCTTAACCAACCAAGCCCAACAACTTGGTAAGACCTACTCCACACAGGAGATAGTTACTAAAATTGTAGGTACTCTTCCTGAGAGATTCAATGCCAAGATTGCTGCTCTGGAACTTCAAGAAAACTTTGCTACCATAGGTGTGGATGAGTTAATGGGTATCCTGCAATCTTGGGA
The DNA here is from genome assembly GCA_030278955.1 of Hygrophila difformis. NCBI lineage: Eukaryota > Viridiplantae > Streptophyta > Magnoliopsida > Lamiales > Acanthaceae > Hygrophila > Hygrophila difformis. Next base: position 43,351,941 of record JAOANR010000012.1, on the reverse strand, counting down.
AATGAGCCATTGCAAGAAGTTCTCTGGGAAGTCTGTTTCATTCAAGGCAGAGACCAAAACTCAGACTGCCCCTGCTGCTGAGGGCTCTGGCCTCACCTCTGATGATGAGGACCTTGCCTTGCTGTCCAAACAAGTTGCTCGTATCCTCAGAAACAAGAGAACTAAGGAGTTTGGAAATCGAAGGGGTGAAAGCTCCTCCAGCAGCAAGCCTGACAAGAGGAGAAGTGACAAACATACCAAGAAACCCTCTCAAGAATCATCTGATCCAAAAGGGACTCAGTGTTTTGAGTGCAAGGGGTATGGTCATGTTCGCGCTGATTGTGCCAATCTCAAGAACAAGTCCTCTGGGCATAAAAAATCCTATCATGTCACTCTCAGTGATGATGATGAATCCAACTCCAATGAGGGTGGAGATGAGGTCGGAGTAGCATTTGTCTGTCCCTGGGATGATGCATCCGAATCTGAGTCTGAAACAGGTATTTCCTCATCCAGTGTCAATATTGTTTCATCTGATGCTGCTGCTTCCACCTCCCACAGGGATGACAACCAAAGGATTGAAGCACTCAGCAACATGTATGACGAGTCAAATCTCAGGTTGGAACAGACACTCGATGAACTGGATGGTGCCCTCCGTGACTTAACCATATCCAGGGAAGAAATTGCATATCTCAACAATGAACTCGATGAGCTGGTTGCTAAGCACTATGTCCAAGGTGAGGAGGCCAGAGAATATCTGAAAGAGCTCAACAAATATAAAGATGCACACTTTGAGCAGTGGAGAGCTCTTAAGGATGCTGAACACAGAAGAGATGAATTGGAGTATCTTGCTGCTCACTTGCAACCTGCCAACATGGAGTACTGTGTCCAGATTGATGAACTAGCAGTGGAGCTGGGTGAACATATGACAGCAAAACGGGAGCTGACAGAGCAAGTTGCTGAGCTTACCACCCAAAGGGACAACTTTCAACTACAAGTGGTCAACCTCACTGAACAACTAACAGATCTAAAGGTTGTGAATGGAGCTCTCATTGAACAAGTCTCCTCACTTGGTGATAGCAAAGTAGAGCTTGAAGAAACTATTGCCAAGCTGACTGCTCAAGTCCAAGATCTCACCTCTAAAGTCACCAAATCTGAGGACTTGGCAAACAGGCTGAACAAAGGGAAGGACGTTCTTCAAGAAATCCTTTCTGCTTCTAAAGTCCATGGAGATAGGAGAGGAATTGGCTTTGTGAAAGAAAGCAGCTCATCCGCTCCTAGGACTTTTGTCAAAGAAGGGAGTAGCAGTTCTGCCACCTCAGGAAAGGGCTCGGAGGTCTCTCCAAAACCTGTTAGGAGATCCAAATCCAAGAAAAGTAAAAGGAAGACTCCTCCAGCTGTTCCTCTTGAATGCACCTATTGCAAGTCTTATGGTCACAAAACTGAAAGCTGTAGACTACTCTCCAGAGATGCTTTTTCAGGGAGGCCAATGATCTGGCCCAGCGAAGATATCAAGAGAAAGATATCAAGGAGAGAATGGAAAATCAAATGCAACATGCTGTGCAGCATGGCTTTCCATTCTACATCCAAGAATGGGAAGAAGTCCTGCTGGTACTTTGATAGCGGGTGTTCCAGGCACATGACTGGGGACAAGGAGCTTCTCAGTAACTACCATGAAGTTGATGGAGGATTTGTTGTTTTCGGAGATGGCAACAAAGGAAAGGTGGTTGGTCAAGGGTCTATTACAGAAGATGGATTTTTTGGCCTCAAAACTGTCTACCATGTGGAAGGTCTTTGTGCAAACCTGATAAGCATAAGTCATCTCTGTGACAACAAGTTGAAAGTCCTGTTTGATGAAGATTGCTGCTTGGTGCTCGACTCAAATTACAAGTGCATCACAAAAGGTCAGAGATCCAATAATGACTGTTATATGCTCTCACAGTCTTGTCTATTTGTTGATAGTACAGGTTCGCTTCAAACCCAACTGTGGCATGAACGACTGGGTCACCTGAACTTTAAGGACCTAATTAAGCTGAGTCGTACTGGAGCAATCAAAGGTCTTCCTACTCTGAGCAAACCTGAGGAAAGGATATGTGACAACTGCATGAAGAACAAGCAACATAAAGCTACTCACAAGTCCATTGATCAAAATGGGACTTCCCAATGCCTTGAATTGGTTCATATGGATCTTTTTGGACCCACTGATGTAAAGAGCTTGGGAGGTAAGAGCTATGTTCTTGTCTGTGTTGATGACTTTTCACGCTACACTTGGGTATCCTTTCTCAGGGAAAAGAGTGAAGCACTCAAAGCATTCATCAAACTGTGCAATCAACTGTCAAACGAGAAGGACTGCAAAATCAAGAGGATTCGAAGTGACCATGGTGGTGAATTTGAAAACCATGCCTTCGAAGAATTCTGCAGTAATGCTGGAATCAAGCATGAGTTCTCTGCACCTCGAACCCCTCAACAAAATGGTGTTGTGGAGAGGAAAAATAGGACCATTCAAGAAATGGCAAGAGTCATGCTGAATGCTAAAGGAGTTCCTCAATACCTGTGGGCTGAAGCGGTTCATACAGCTTGCCATGTCATTAACCGCGTCCATCTAAGAGCCACAACAAAGAAGACTTCATATGAACTCTGGACTGGTAAAAAGACTACTCTTTCATATTTTCACATCTTTGGAAACAAGTGCTTTGTTGTGAATGACAGGGAGCACGTGGGAAAATTCCAAGAGAAAAGTGAAGAAGGAGTCTTCATGGGATACTCTTCTACCAGCAAGGCTTACAGAGTCTACCTGCCCTCCTCTAGGAAAGTGATTGAGTCAGCCAACGTGGTCATTGAAGATAAGCCAAGCCACTTGTCTGAAACCACTCCAGATATCTCTGCTCAAGAAGTCATCAATCTTCAGTCAGACTCGTCTGAGTTACCTTCTCCAGGAAAGGATGATCAGAGTTCAGTCCATTCTACTGAACTGAACCCCCTGCTGACCTGTCCTCCCTCTGGAAAGAAAGTTCACAGGAACCATGATGAAGAAGACATCATTGGTGACATTAATGAAGGGAGAAGAACCAGAGCCAAGAAGAAGATTGACTACAGGGAGCTGGCTGGGCTTCATTGCTTCACTTCCAGAATCGAGCCTAAAAAGGTAGAAGAAGCTTTGTCTGATGAACACTGGGTGTCTGCTATGCAGGAGGAGCTTCAACAATTCTCCAGGAACCATGTGTGGGATCTTGTGGAAAGGCCAGCTGATGTTAATGTGATAGGAACCAAATGGATATTTAAGAACAAATCAGATGAGAATGGTAACATCACAAGAAACAAGGCGCGGCTGGTTGCTCAGGGATACACTCAAATCGAAGGGATAGACTTCAGTGAAACCTTTGCTCCAGTAGCAAGGTTGGAAGCTATCAGACTTCTGATTGCAGTGGCATGTTCATTTGAGTTCAAACTGTATCAAATGGATGTGAAGAGTGCTTTTCTTAATGGGTATCTAAAAGAAGAAGCATATGTTGAGCAACCCAAGGGGTTCGAAGATCCACACTATCCAGATCATGTGTATAAGCTCAACAAAGCTCTCTATGGCCTCAAGCAAGCCCCCAGGGCATGGTATGAAAGATTATCAAGCTACCTGTTGGAGCATGGATATGAAAGGGGAAGTGCTGATCAGACAATGTTCATCAAAAGGGAATCTAAGGGATTTATTGTTGCTCAGATCTATGTTGATGACATAGTGTTTGGATCAACATCTCACATTCTTAAGGATGAGTTTATTAAGATTATGAGCAATGAATTTGAGATGAGCCTTGTTGGAGAGCTGACCTACTTTCTTGGCCTTCAGATCACTCAAAAGAAGGAAGGCATTTTTGTCAATCAGTCCAAATATGCCAAAGAATTGGTCAAGAAGTTTGGAATGGAGTCAAGTAAAGCAGTCAGAACACCCATTGGGACAAATGACAAGATCAGTCTTGATCCCACTGGTGTTAGTGTTGATTCCAAGCTGTATAGAAGCATCATTGGGAGCTTACTCTATCTAGCAGCTAGCAGACCTGACATAAGCTTTGCTGTAGGAGTGTGTGCAAGATATCAAGCTAATCCTAAGGAATCCCATCTTCATGCTGCCAAGAGGATTATCAAGTACATCTCTGGAACAGCCAATCTGGGAATATGGTATTCAAAGGACTCCAGCCTACAACTTATTGGATACAGTGATGCCGATTGGGCTGGATGTGTAGATGATCGCAAAAGCACTACGGGTGGCTGCTTCTATGTTGGAACAAATCTAGTAAGCTGGTACAGCAAGAAGCAGAGTTCAATCTCATTGTCCACTGCAGAGGCTGAATACCTTGCTGCGGGAAGCTGCTGCGCCCAACTCCTATGGATGAGACAGATGCTTAAGGATTATGGTGTGGAGCAGAAAGAACTGATTCTTATGTGTGACAACATGAGTGCTATTAGCATTGCTAAGAATCCAGTTCAGCATAGCCGGACGAAGCACATTGATATTAGACATCATTACATCAGGGAGCTGGTTGAAGACAAAGTGGTGTCCATTCAACACGTTGGAACTGATCTTCAACACGCAGACATTTTCACCAAGGCTCTAAATAGTGATCGCTTTGAATCGCTCAGAAGAGACCTTGGACTTTGCAACCTGATATGAGCTATGTCACTCGGGTCTCCCCTCAGTACACATTGGTTAAATTTCTGAACTCAACTCATGTCCATAAATTCTATTTACTAACACTTGTTGGAGCAGAAATTATGTTTTATAGGGGGAGACCATGGCCCAAAGACCGGACAACTAAGCCCAAACAAAATATTTGTATTGTCCGGCCCAACAGGCCTAGTGGAATATTATGATGACTCTAGGAGTCTATGGCGGGAAGAGTCATATCAACGTCTCGAGTTTGATTCTCTCTCTCTCTCTCTGCTATTCCTGCCACAACTCTTCAGAGAAGCTCAAACGTCTTACTTGGTTTTCGTTCTTATTTCTTCTCATAACTGGTTGTGGGTATCTTGAGTTTTCTGCAGTACAGCTATTATGGTTCAAACCAGAGGATCGAAGAGCTCCAATTCTGGAGAAAAGGCACCTCAAGGTCCCAAGAACCCTAAATCGACGAAAGGGGGTTCAGTGGCCAAAAAGAAACTGGAAATGACGGAGACTTCTGCAAATGACACTCAAGCTCCTGGTGTGACTGATCCCTTGGACATCATAAATGAGCTTCGAGAGTCGGGTGTAGCGGTTGAGGGGGAGACAACCGTCGCTGGTGGTTCGTCCGCACTACCCACGTCCCAGGCGGTTAAACCCTCGACGGTTACAGGAGCCACTGCTTCAAAAGGGACTGTCGACTCTCTTTCCAAAGACCAACCCTCCATGGACTCTCCGACAAACCTGAAGCTTTTGGCCTCCACCGCCTCTGGGAGCCCCAAACCGAAGAAGTCCACCAAGAAAGGTAAAAAGGTCTCGAAGAAAACCTCTACCGCTTCTAATGTCTCTGTTGCAGGTACCCCTAACCCTCAGAGTACCAGTGTGGATGAGGATCAAACTCAGTCTGATGCCCTAGCCGAGTTAGCCCCTGTCACGGCCTCTCTCATGAAGCAAAAGAGTTGTGATTCTCCCAAGCCCGCTTTTCCTGTGCAAGAAATGCCTCAGACCAAGAAAGCCTCAAAGTCTGTTTCAAAGGCCAAAGGATCCTCGACTCAGGATGAAGTAGTAGCAGCGGTACCCCTGAAGATTATCAAACCCGTGTTTCAGCCCTCTGACATCCCTCAGGACACTGCTGTTGCTACCGTGAAAGCCCCTTCCACATCATCTAAAGTCAAGAAGCCTCTCAAATCTTCCGAGAAGCCCAAGCATGTGGAAACCACTGAGTCTCATCCTCAGCAAGGAGATCCCAAGCCATCTGAAGCCTCTCAAGAGTCCACTGCTGTGGAAAATCTCTCTGCTGGCTCTAAACAACCACAACAGACGCAGTCTGATGCTCCCTCCAAGGTGTTGGAGACTGTTGAGGAAGAACAAGATGTGTCTGGAGAAGATAAATCCGGAGAAGAATCTGAGGGAAGCAGTGAAGAAGAAGGATCGAGTGCTGAAGAGCCTGAAGTTCCCACTGGCATTGGATCCAAAGTAGCTCCTGTCCCCATTCCTAAAGTTCACAAGGAGAAAGATTCAGACAGTGAGTTCAATGCGGAGGATGAACCCAGTGACGAGGATGACAGTTCTGCCAGTTCAGAATCAGAGGAAGAAGTTCCAGCTCCTGCTAAGGATGTGCCTCAACCCAGTCAATCTGTCAGCAAAGGAAAAAGAATTCGAGATGCAGATGAGAATCCTGAACTCAGAAAGAAATCCAAGCTTGACATCAGAGGACCATCCTCCTCCAAGCCCAAGAAGCGAGAAGTCCTAGATGCTGATCTAGCACACTCCACACTGTTCTATTATGCAGCAAGTGAGTCCTACTTCTCAAAGGTCCTATCCAAGAAGAAATTTCGCCAAGAATACACCTACTGTGGAGGAAAGTATGTGGAGCTTGGATGGACCAAGTATCTTGACGAACGTGGACTACTGGGATGGGCCACTCTTCTCAGAAGCTACAAACCTGAGCTAGTCTTGCAGTTCTATGCCAATCTGAGAAAGGATGTGATCAATGATGGAACGCCTTGGTTCAACAAGAACTTCACTTGTGGAGTACTCTATGACATCTCAGCTGCCAAGATCAACTCTCTGTTGGAACTGCCCGAGGTCGAGTTTGGTGAAATCTTGAAGAAAGGAGTGTCCTTTGATAGCAACCAGGTCGCCCATGCCATCACCAAGACCAAGATTAAGAAGATGCCAGGAAGAGGAGTCCAGCCTAAGAATCTCACTCAAAAGTTCTACATGCTGTACAAGTTCTGTGCCTCCAATGTGATGCCCACTGGAAATCACTCCCTGGTGACTCGAGAAATGTGCCATTTGATCTATGCTATTGATCAAAAAGTGCCAATCAACTATGGACAGTTGGTATTGTCTCAGATGGTCAACATTGCAGAATCCCTGTCCTCTGATCAGAGGACCTTGATCCCCTATCCTGGTCTGATTTACAAGTATCTCAAGTCCTTGAGGATTCGTGGCAACAATGCTGCTCCAAAGGAAAAGATCTTTGAATTTGTCCTCTCCCAGAAACTTCAAGCCAAGGTTCCAGATATACCTGGTGCAGATGGAGCCTTAAGCAATCAAAGTGCCCTGTCTAGGGCCAAGGAGATCTTGAACCAGGCCCGTGAACGCTTCAGAGGACTGCGAGCCATCATCCAACAAGAGGAAACCAGGATTGATCAGGCCCTAGCTCTCCTGCCTGACTACTGGTCTGACAATGCGGCTGAGGAATCTGGCGAAGGAGATGCACAAGAAGAAGGAGCTGACTCTGGTGCTGATGGGGACTCAGATTGATTTGCCCAGGAAGTTGATCCAGAGGGGGAGTAACCAAATTGCAGTGCAGTTGCTCTGTGGAACCCTGGATGTTTGGTATAATCTTTCTAACCCTATCCTTTTTAAATATACTGTTTTATTAGTACTCTTGCTATGTTTTGGACTATGTTTGTGGTCTATGCTGGTGTGTTTGTTTAACACCTTGCCTATGGGACTTAATGGATGTGTGAACTGATTATCTTCTGATCCATTTAGTAGATGAATATTTTTCCCTACTTTCTTTGTGTACAAGCTCTATTGGTTCTGTCTGTTTCCTTATGTAAAGAGCTTACCATATGGGAAATATGTTCTAGTGTATAGGTGTGTTCATCATCGGTTTGCAATTTGTAATAGCTGGCTCACTTCCTGCCAAATTGGGGGAGATTGTTGAGTCATGTAAATTTGTAGGAAGTTCACAACCGATGATTGAACGTAGAGGATTGAACTTCTGGTTGTACTGTTTTTCATTTCGGACATCGCTATGGGAAAGAGACCGAAGTTCGAGAAGACCCCAACGGCTCCTTTGCTGAAATGGGAGGAGGTATACTAACGTATCTTTCTTGCAGGAAAACTCCCCCATTTCAGGAATAGAGCTGGTACTCTTAAAACCTGAATTATCCCAACGGCTATTTCCCTAATTGGCAAAATTATTCAAATGTGTCTGTGGGATTCTGGGTTTAAGAGAGGGGTTTCGGCATTCTGAGAGACAGAGTTACATCGATCAGATTATTATCAAAAATACTCTCAAGAGCGTCGAGCCTCAAGTGAAAAGAAAGAACCCTAACTGATTACGCAGCGTTCGTGTGAATCGACTCAACCTGTGGCTGCAAGAATCAGTGATCGACTTGGACTAGAAAGTGTGCAACTGAATTGATTCTTTCCTTGGTGCGTCTGCGACCATTGAAGGAGGCTGTCCAAGCGACTTTGGGATTACTGTTCCAATCGACTCCGTCGCTCTAAAGGAGGTGCATTCTCTGATGTCTTCAGGGAGGACTCAAGGTGGGAAGCTTTGAGGGGTTGGAATAGGTGGAGATACCTAGTCAGAAGCTGGGAAGGTTCCTGATCAACTAACCTACCTCCTGGAAGTCCTGAAGAGGAAGCACTGTCCGAGTTCTACTTATGTGTATGGTTGTGAACCATGTTTGAACCACATAGTAAAACTCTCTCCTGGATTGGTATCCCCCAGATGTAGGCCGAAGGCCGAACTGGGTCAACAACCCTTGCGTCTCTAATTACTCTTTATGCTTGTTGCTTGCTTATTTATCCGCTGTGCATGTGTTTCCTGATCAAACATTTTACATTGGTTGTTTGATTCTGTGTGTTCATTGTGTTAGACTGAACTGGTTCATTGAACTGTGCATAAAGAGTACATCTTGTGGTTGCTGGGAACCTAACACCAGCCACACACCTATCTGCTCTTCCATTATCATCTTTACAATCCCCTGGATGTTGTTTTAATCATTTAGAATTTAGACACATATATATACTGTATGTATGAACCATCACCAATTACATTCTTATTAAGGGCTGCCTAGAAGATTTAAACAGGCCTGAACTTGGAACTTTTTCTTCTTTTCTATATGGAGTAGTATTATATTTAAATAGATTTACAACCTATAGTTGTAAGACCAAAAGTGTATCAATGACTGGAAATTCTTGGCCATCATCACCAAACCATTTGCACTTTCCGATGGCCAAACTGAAATAATTTTAGAGAAAATAAATTACTCACAGAAAACAAAATTTGAAAATAAATAACTGGAAGGACCAAAACTTTGTTGAAGTGTCCCATATTGGAAGATTTTGATATTTCCCTTATTTATATGGATAGACCAAGGCTACCTGGGGGGGGGGGGGGACTCCTAAAAACAAGTCTTTTAGTTCTAAGATCAGAAGGCATTGCATATTTGGGATCAAATCGAAAGTGTGTGTGACATTGAAAATGTTAGAAATAAGATGAACCCAGAGTTTCAACCTAAAACCAATTGGTAGTAGGTAGAATGACCCATGTCCATATAAATAGGGGATAACCCAACATATAACCGATGTGAGACTTTAACAGAAAAAAAAAAACAAAACATTAAAAGAAATGGCTCTATCTACAAGCCTATTGATACATCAGAGTTGAACATTGTAATAAAAATATGATACAGGGGAAAAAAAGAAGAAAAAAATAACAACATAAACAAAAATAAAATGGAGGTAATATTTTTACATACTCACTTTTATAGTCATAGGTGCATTTATTATCAGGAGTATTGAGGAAATGAAGTGGCCTCGACCATCCATACCGAAACTTTTGCTTATCTGCCCAGAGGCAAAGGCTGGCAAGATCGTTGCCAGCTGATGCCGGCAGGAGTTTTGACAAGGCATCGGCTGCGGCCTTACTCAGCCGAGGCTGCAGCATTGTGAAAACTGGGCATAAATTACTACCATTCATTTTTTCAATGAAGACGACAAAAGCTAGAAATTAATTAGTACTACTGTATGTAACTAAGATACGATGTAATAAGCATTATTGAAGAATAAATTAAACCTGAGCAAGTCTACAAATGGTGAAATGACCTTCACTGCCCCAACCATAGACAACCTGTGGGACACAAATGTAGAGAATTACTACAAAGGCTAGGATTTGGGGTAGTCTGGAAATTTTCATTTTGATTTCTTTTTTCTTGTTGATAGGTATGTGTGACACACAACACCACATTGCAACACTTATGTGTGTATATTAGTATACTCATGTAATAAATGAAATTTGCCCAATTTGATTTGGAGAATCGGATATAGTGTGGGAATGTCATTATTGTGGGAGTTGGTGGTTCAGTAGACAAATGATAATCTTAATTTTCACACAATCCAAAATACTCCCTCTATTTTTTTTTTTATTCTTGCTACGGATCAGTCCAACATGCAGTTCAATGTACATTTAAACCATTAATAACTTATGTTCGGTACAAGTAAAAATTTAAAAAGTTCCATATTTAAAAGGTACAAGATGAGAAAAATCTAACAAGATTCCACTTGGCTATATTTTAACTTGTATAACCATGATAAAATTTTAAGTTAAATTGTGAGTGTGAATTGTATCAATTCACCAAAGATCGCCAAAAAACAGAGGGAGTATATTTTTAACCATTAATAACTATAATTGTATATAAATAAAAATTATAAACCTTTAATATTAAAAAAATACTACGTGATTGGATGAATGAATTCAATAATATCTCATTTGACTATAATTAAAAGGAAAGAAAAGTGCATTTTGTAATATCATAAAAATAACACGATTCCATTAAATTGCTTACATATGAATTAATTGCACAATGCAAACAATTATATCTGCCTTCGATTTATTTCCATTGACGTATTAATTCTACCTCTTTGTACAAATAAGATAAAATATACTATAAGTGAGAAATTTTAATTTTTTTTTAATTATTGGCAATTCTGTTTTATTCTATTTTGTTTGTATTTTTAACATTGTTATTATTCAACTTTAACTCAATTGTTCTGACAGATTAAGCAAAGATTTCAGGTTCGAGTATTTGTGTATGCAGAATTATGTTTTGGGAGAGTCAACCCTTCAGTGCCCACCAGATACTCGAAGAATTAATCTTGAGTCCAATGTGGCATGGGGATACCCGGTATATACCAAAAAAAAAACTTTAAGTCAATATAGGGAATAGGGACTTGGCCCAGTGGTTATCTCACTGACTTCCAATCTTATAGTTGGGGGTTCAATTCTCACCCGGCCCCCCATCATTCCCCTTTATCCCCATTTGTAATTTGTGTGACTTGAGCTCTCACACACCTTCTGTCGACATATATGTGTCAATGTTTAAAAAAAAAAAACACTTTAACCTCAATATAATAAAAGATATGATCAAGTTGAATTTTGTTATATTTATTTTATCACACATTTTTAGAATATATATATATATAATATATTTATATAATTTTCCCTTGTATACATTTTAAGATTACATGCTTGTAGACAATAAGTTGGACGAAATATATAAGATGTGTATTTACATACACCTACTCCAAATTGCAATGGTCAAAGGTTGCTTATATATGGAATTATGACACAAATCTTTACGAGTAATATTTAGAATGATACTACATCGATTCAAGTCATTTATGATGAACTCGATTACTCATCAATTTATATGGTAGTTTACTAGGTAATGCTTACATACATTTATAATTATATGGTTCACAGTCAATGGACCCCCTTCGATTAAACATGATAATGGGCGGGCCTGAAGTCAATGGGCCCAATTGAAGAAAATGAACGTAACCCTAAGCACAAAACTCAGCCCACTGCGCACTCAATAAACTGATAAGTCTAAGCCCATTTGTGTAAGATTTAAATCTCTTTTAAGCAGGCCCAATAATAAAACAATGCCTTCAAGATAAATGACTTTAGTAACAAAATGTTTGGTAGGTGAAGGTGAATTCTAGGGTACCATTTCAATAGACTCAAAACTAATCTCTTGACGATCGGGTGGACTTGAAGGATTGCCTCTTCTAAAGTAGAAGACTCAAATCCGAGACCTTTATTTAAGCTGACAGATATTAGTGTTAACATAGCAAAAATGTAGTAAGCCCAATGGAATTGTTCATCCAAATTAATTAGCCCAATTGGGTAAAATATATCCGGAAGAGGGAGGACGCATCTCCAAAAGCCCATATCCGGAAGAGGGAGGACGCGTCTCAAAAAGCCCATATCCTGAATAGGGAGGACGTGTCTCCAAAAAGCCCATATCCGTGTAAGAGGGAGACGCGTGAAAATATATCCGGAGGAGGAAGGCCGTGCAGACAACGGCCTGGATGGAGGCCCAAGAGATGGTGGAGGCCGTCGTGACGATGGAGGCCCAAGAGATGGTGGAGGCCGTCATGACGATGGAGGCCTAAGAGATGGTGGAGGCCGTCATGACGATGGAGGCCTAAGAAATGATGGAGGCCGTCGTGACGATGGAGGCCCAAGATGGTGGAGGTAACCCCATGATGGAGGCCGCCTTTGATGAATGTGTCGAGATCAAAGCGAATCCTCAAATTCGGAAAGCGTATCGGGCGAAGGTGTCGGATAAGGAAAGAAATCTTGGCAAGACGCCCGGACAAGGGAAGTGAGCCAAGAGTTTGAGGACGCCACACCACTATAAATATGAACATCGGCATCGTGAGCAAGGGACCCCGAATCTTCTCCTCAGAGAGTCTTTATTTTACTTTTCTGCTTTCCTGCATTTTTTACTGCTTTTTGTTCTTCAATTCCTTTACTGCTTTCATTCAATTCCTGTACTTTTCTATTTTTCTCTGTAATCTTTCCCCAAATTTCATTAATAAAAGAGAGATTCCATTCTCCCAAATTTCACCGTTAACAAATTGGCACGCCCAGTGGGACTCGATTCAAGACCATATCTGCTTCAGGAAGTGCATGCGTCTTAGATCCGGACGAATCGTTACTGATCTAACACAAGAATTCGAGAACATGTCTCTGCAAGACCAGACAGTCCAGCGCACATTGGATGAGGACGCCGGCGAGACGGCGAACATCACCTCACCACAGCAGGGAATATTGCAGATCCCTACTCTGTCGGAACAAATGCGGCTATCGATGACCGAATCGATGGCCGAATTTATGCCTTTGCTCACAAGGCACTTGATGGATGTCTTGCGGCCTGCCATGGCCGACCAAACCAGCCAGATATGCGGCTCCCTACGCGATGGAGGCCTCCCATCAAGTTCTACCATGGCACCTAGCACTCCATATCCGGGACCGTCAGGAGGACAACACCGAATGTGGGGAAACACACTGGGTCATCCACCACTCCATGACTCTGGAAGCATGGCCAGTATGTTTCCACAGTCATACCAGACCGCGTACACTTTTTCTACAGCGGCACCCAGCATGCCGAACTCGGGCTACGCGGCACCTCCCATGCCGGTATACGTTTCATCAAATCCGTTGATGGCAACCAGTGCCACACCAGGCTGCATGGCGGCCGGACGTAGCATGGCACCCAGACAGGCGGCACCTCAGATGCCGAACATCCCCACGGCACCACATATGGCGGCTCCCCTCAACCCGGGTTGGGTGCCACCAACCCTAGGGGGGCAGGCTACCCAGACAGGTGGAGTGATGGCGGCCCCTATGGTGCAGGCCGCCACCCCTATCCCCGCGGCACAGGCCGCCACTCCTGTCTACACAGGAGGACACGCTCTACAAACATATGGAACACCCCCGACACCTGCTGCTGCGATGCCTCCTACGCAGGCACCAGTGGTTTCACCAGAGCTGCTCGCGGACATGATGCAGCAGCACTTCGGAATCCAGTTAAAGCCGATGGAGCGGCCTACGTACCGGAAGCCATATCCGGATTGGGTAGACACCATGCAACCCTATCCGAGGGGTTTCAAGATGCCGGACTGCACTTCCTTTTCGGGAGATGAGGGCAAATCTACAGTGGAACACATTGGGAGGTTCACTGCCCAATGCGGGGAAGCAGCGGCCAATGACTGGCTGAAATTAAGACTGTTCAGCTCGTCTCTCACCGGACCTGCTTTCGCATGGTTTGCATCGTTGCGGCCTAACTCAATCCAGAATTGGGCTGATCTCGAACGGGCATTCCATGATAGGTTTTACACTCCGCTATCTCAGGTAAGCCTCGCTGATCTCACTAATGCTAAGCAGCATGCCGATGAGGCGGCAAGCTCTTTTATTGGTAGATTGCAACGGCTGAAAGGCCGATGTTCCATAGCAATCCCTGAAAAAGAAATAGCCAATATTGCAGTGGCTAACATGTTACCAAAGCTAAAGGAGCATTTAATTGTGCAGGATGCAACTGACCTTGCCCAGCTGGCCGAGAGAGCGGCTCGCTTGGAAAAGTTCCTGGAGGAACAAGAAGGAAGACGTCCTATACGTCGAGTCCACTTCGAGGAAGTGACACTCAGCGACGAGGAGGACGAACCAGTGGAAGTGGCTATTGCAGAACTAGTCCAGATAGCCAAGCCACACACCTGTGCTGCCCTTAAACCGCCTAGACAAAGGGAAGCCAAGTATAAGCCCGAAGAGGACCTGTTCGACATGAGCAAGGCAGACCAAGTATTCGACGCCTTGCTCAAAGATGGCCTAATCAAGCTGCCTGAGGGGCAGAAGTTACCAACGGCCGAAGAAATTCGGGGCCGATCATTTTGTAAGTGGCATAACTCATATACGCATAGCATTACCAAATGCCGGAGTTTTAAAACTGCCATACAAAATAAGATTAAAGAAGGGCGTTTAAAAATTGCAGGTATGAAAGTGGACTTAGATCCGTTTCCACAACTTCGCATGGGTGCGGCTGGACTTGTTCCAAACCCAGATGATGGCGGCTCCAGTAGCCGGATGGATCAAGAAGGGGAACGTGTTGAAATCGATGAACAAGATGACGACCTATTATCAGATGAATCTGACACTGAGAAAGAAAGAGAAAAGCAATTGTATAGCAAACAGCCCAGGTTCAAACACATGTCTCAAGAGGACTTTGCAAGAGTTCTGAAAGCCGAAGAGAATGAATATCAGAAAAGGGAGAATCCTCCTTTGAGGATTGAAATCCCAAAACCTGCTGTGGAGGTCCGCGACAACGGAGAGCATCAACCTGCTACTAGGGATTACAGACAAAGAGTGGAGGTAATACCAACCTTAATGAGGCGTCCAGAACACCCTCCTGAAGCTGATAGATGGATGCGGAACCGGGCAGGAGGCAAGACCATTCAAAAGGAGCCGCCACCCATGACGAGGAGTCAGTACAGACGAGCTCAAAGAAGGTATGCCGAGGAAATGCGGCAGTGGGAAGCTCAGGTCCATAAGTTAGAGTCGTCTAAGCCCCGAAAACCAGTACAACCAACTTACTTCAGATCTCAAGGGGAAACATCCGAACGGCGGAGGCCTATCCACGAGAGATTGCAGCATCCGGATGGGAGACCTCTGTACATCAGGTATAGTCCCCCCGTACCACTTCGAAAGCCGGTGCATGAGCGGCTGGGAGATTACAGGGGAAGGTCTTATGAGGCCTCAAGGAGGCCACGTTCACCATCACCTCCTTCCAGGAGACCACCATCTCCACGAAGGAGACATTCACCATCATCTCCCTCCAGGAGACCACCATCTCCACGAAGGAGACATCCACCATCACCTCCCACCAGGAGGCCAGCTCGGGAAAGGCTTCAGTGGACGGAGCGTCGCCATCCAACACCCCAACGTGAAACCATGGAGACTAGGTCCGCTCAGATAAAGAAACAACCTTCGTCTGCTAGGGACAAGGGCAAGGCGGCCGTCGTGGCCGAATCAAGTAAAGGAAGTGAACCTTGGGCAGAAAAATTCATGGAGAGGTTTAGTCGCATGGGTGATCCGGGGTCAGCTAGAGAAATGGCTATGATGAAGGTTCTCACCAGGTTCTTTGCTTACATAGCGGCCCATCAAGACGGGAAACTGGGGAGCGAACCCGACAGCTATGAGGGGTTCCTCGCTTATTGCAAGAGTGTAGACGAACCCAAACAGACAGAAATGGAATCTGGAGTTCAGACAAACAGTGAGGTTACACGAGTCCGCTTCGGGGCGGTCACTCCCGAAGATGTGGAAGCGGCCATGGGGGCCGACCAAGAAAAGCCTAAAGTCGGCATTAGCACGGTAGGTGTCATTACGGAAGATCTCGATACGTTGGACAACATGGAACTCGATGAGGAAGCCAACATGGAGGGTGAGCTAGACAACTTGGATGAAGCTTTCTGGGTCGGTTTGGAAGAGGAACTCAAGGAAGCAGGCTACAAGTATGATCAAGAAGAGGAACCATCAGACCCTGTGGTGCCTATGCAAGTCGTGGGATTGGCGACGGATGAGGAAGTCAGTGATGCAGAGTCTGAGATATGGGATGAAGAAGAGCCATCGTTCGACAAGCTCATCGAGGAGATGGATGAGATGATAGCAGAACTCTCTCATCCAACCAGAAATCTATTCGAAGAATTAAGTGGCCAGCTTGTTCAAGGGCCAGTGCTTCCACAGTTCGCCAAACCGGAAGTGTCTCAAACCAGGCAGTTGAAACCTCTGTATATCAAAGCTCACATTGATGGGCGGCCGGTGAGTAGGGTATTCGTCGACAATGGGGCAGCAGCAAACGTGATGCCAATGTCCACTTTGAAGAAGATCGGCAAGAGTGAGAAGGACCTCATCCCCACCAGGGTCAGGATGTGCAGCTTTGTGGGAGAAGCTACTCAACCAGCAGGATTCATAACAGCCGACGTCACTGTAGGGTCCAAGACAATCAAAGTGGCCTTCTTCGTGGTAAAGTCAAAAACTTGCTACTCAGTATTACTAGGACGCGATTGGATTCACATGGCACAATGTGTGCCATCCACCTTACACCAACAGCTGCTTATCTGGAATGATGATCAAGTGGAACTCGTGGAAGCAGATCCTCAGCCCTTCATAGCACACGACCGCAACAACGACGAGGCAGTCTTCTACTTAGAGGATGTCCAGCCAGCATCGGCTTTGATTGGTGTGGACTTAGACTTCGAGTCCATCGACTTCACTTCCAGCGGCTTCAAGCTACATCCGGCCGACCCGAATCCTCAGACTCCACATGATGAATAGCCAAGACATATATAGAGATTTGCTGCAGCGGCTCGCCATCACTAAGATGATGATGGGTGCCGAAGACAAGTCCAAGAGTCTAGCTGATACAAGGCCATCTGAGTGGCCATCCCCTGTGAAGCGGACATTGCCTAGTCCGGAAGCTAAGGAGCCCCTTGTGGACATCAACCTTGGAACTGATGCAGAGCCAAAACTCACCAAGGTAAGCGCGTCATTGCCCGAGGTGGAGCGGCACCAACTAGTGGAGCTGATCCAGAAATACAAAGACTGTTTTGCGTGGCAGTATACAGATATGCCAGGATTGTCAAGAGAACTGGTGGAGCACAAGTTGCCAACCCATCCTGAGTTCAGACCTCACAAGCAACCGCCTAGACGTTTTGATCCAGACACCATCCCAAAGATAAAGGCCGAGATTGAAAAGCTTCTTAGAGCAGGTTACATTAGAACGTGTCGCTATGTAGAGTGGCTTGCAAATATTGTACCTGTTGTGAAGAAAAATGGTCAATTAAGAGTCTGTATAGATTTTAGAAATTTAAACTTGGCTACACCTAAGGATGAGTATGTAATGCCTATGGCCGATATGCTTGTTGATGCGGCCGCCGGCTACAAATTTTTGTCATTAATGGATGGTTATTCTGGGTACAATCAAATCTTCATTTCTGAATCTGATGTACATAAAACTGCTTTTCGTTGCCCAGGACCAGTCGGCATCTTCGAATGGGTGGTCATGCCTTTTGGCTTGAAGAATGCCGGAGCAACATATCAAAGGGCCATGAACATGATTTTTCATGATCTAATTGGCCACACACTTGAAGTTTACATTGATGACATCGTAGTGAAGTCATGTGAATTCGGCCAGCACTTGGCCCATCTGGAGAACGCATTCATTCGAATGAGGCAACATGGATTGAAAATCAATCCAGCTAAGTGTGCCTTCGGAGTGGCAGCAGGGAACTTCTTAGGTTTCCTTGTGCATGAAAGAGGTATCGAGGTAGATCACAACAAGGCCAAGGCCATCTTAGAAGCCCGCGCGCCATCTAACCTCAAAGAACTACAATCACTGATTGGCAAAATCAATTTCTTAAGAAGATTCATTGCTAATGCGGCTGGGAAAATGAAGGCGTTCACTACCTTACTTAAAGGAAGAAAGAACGAGATATTTTCATGGACAGCCGAGCATCAAGCGGCCTTCGAAGAAATAAAGAAAGCGTTAAGCAATCCTCCAGTGCTAGTACCACCAAGGCAGGGAATACCTCTAAAGCTATACGTGTCAGCCTCCGAGGAATCCATCGGATGTCTACTTGCACAAGATGATGAAGATGGCAGGGAAAGGGCTATCTATTACCTCAGCAAAACCCTACAAGGACCAGAGGTAAGATATACTGCATTGGAGAAACTGTGTTACGCTTTGGTATACTCCTGCAGTAAATTGGAACATTACATGCTACCAAGAACAGTCCAAATAGTAGCTCCATTCGACTTGGTAAGAACACTCCTGCATAAGCCAGCACTGAAGGGTCGCCAGGCTAAATGGGCTATGAAGATTAGTCCCTTCACCCTGGTGCACGTCCCTCAAAAAGCTGTCAAAGGACAAGCCTTAGCTGATTTCCTAGCCCAGCATCCCTCATTAACAATACCTGAGGATCCCAAAGAGGCGTCCTTCATCGGATTTGAGCCTTGGGAATTGACCTTTGATGGATCATGTGCGAGTAGCGGCTCCGGAGCCGGCATTACGATCACTAGCCCTTTGGGACAACAGTGGAAGCTCGCTCGAGAGCTGGAACCGGGCACCACCAACAATCAAGCGGAGTATGAGGCTTTAATATTTGGCCTGGAGACAGCATTACTCAAAGGTGCGAAATCCATTACCATTTTTGGAGACTCCGAGGTCATCCTAAAACAACTAACAGGAGAATATGAATGCAAGAGTCCGAGGCTAGTCAAGTGCTACGAGACAGCATTGGAACTCTTATCCAAATTTTCGGATGTTACCATCACCCACATTCCTAGAAGTCGAAATCAAGAGGCTAACGAAGCCGCCCAACTAGCTTCAGGCTGGCAGTCTAGTCGCCCTAGGGGGGCACCATGCATTGCCGCCATCACGGATGAGTCTGGAGACCAAGGAGGAGTCCAACCCCAACATCCCAACGATGACTGGAGGACTGAAATCACACGATACCTCGAGGACCCGTCGTCTGGAGGGGACAGCTCGCTAAAAATCAAATCTTTACGATACACACTGATAGATGGTGAGTTATTCCGAAGGGCGGTCGATGGATTACTGCTCAAGTGTATAGGTCCCGAGGAGGCGAAGTTGGTAATGGGAGAAGTTCACGAGGGGATATGCGGCTCCCATCGAGCAGGACCTAGCATGAGATGGAGTATTCATCGTCATGGCTATTTTTGGCCAACCATCATGGAAGACTGCATCGTCTATGCCCGAGGTTGCGAGGCTTGTCAGAAACATGGGCCAATTCAGAGAGTGCCAGCGGAAGAATTACACACAGTCATCAAGCCTTGGCCATTTCGTGGCTGGGGGATGGACATCATTGGAAAAATTCACCCGCCGTCGTCTAAGAACCACACATTCATACTAGTGGCCACTGATTACTTTACCAAATGGGTGGAAGCATGGCCAATGAGGAAGATAGATCAAAATGATGTAATTAAGTTCGTAACTGAGCTCATACATCGATTTGGAATTCCTCAAACAATCACTGCGGATCAAGGAACTGTGTTCACCGGCGAGAAGTTCTTAGCTTTTGCCAGACAATTCGGGATTCGCATATACCACTCCACTCCGTATTACCCCCAAGCAAACGGTCAAGCGGAGGCCACCAATAAAATCTTGATAAGTATGATCAAGAAGGCGGTAGGTGAGAAACCAAGGAAGTGGCATGAGACTCTGTCGGAAGTCCTATGGGCTTACCGGAATGCTAAGTCTACCTCCACTGGCTTCACACCGTATTACCTGACATATGGTCATGACGCCGTTCTGCCTTTGGAGATCACGGTTCCTTCTCTAAGGGTGGCCCAACAGCATCACCTAGACTTAGCTGAGTATGAAAAGGCCATGGTGCAAGAGTTGGAGACAGCAGATGGCGACAAGCTTACCGCTCTGGAAAATATCCGTCGCCAAAAGATGAGGATGGCGAGACACTATGACAAGAGAGTTCGAGGCAAAACCTTTAGCGAGGGAGACTTAGTATGGAAGGTGATTCTACCCTCGGGAGTGCGAGACAATGAGACAGGCAAGTGGTCTCCAAATTGGGAAGGGCCGTTCATTGTCACGCAAAGATTGATTAATGGTGCATACAAACTAATGGATATTGATGGTCAAGAACATAAACAAAGCATAAACGCAAAATATCTCAAAATGTTCTATCCGTCAGTATGGGAATCTGAATAAGAAACATGAGTACATCCAAAGTGGCCAATCACAAGTTCGGCCAAAAAATAGCAATAATATCCCAAAGCAAAAAGCAGAAACTGCCCATCACAAGGCCGATGGGCTGACCGAGAAAGTGTACTGAAAAGCAGTGCTAGAAACTAAACGGGAGGCTACATCCCATCGCCCAATATGCGCCGACGCATGAGGGCCCACCGATCACGGGTACGCCCAAAAATATCCGTCAGGCGATGAAGTGCGGCTGCGGAAGCGCGAGCACGAACGGACAGTCAAAGCCGACGAGTCCGAACTCCCGACAACTCAGTCGATAAATCGCTCTCGTCTGCGGCTAAGCGATCGTAGGCAGTCTCCACCTCAGTAGCTCGGGAGGAGAGGTCGGCTAAGGCAGGCTCCAGTGAAGCTAGCTCCTCCCTAGCTCCCTGAATGGCGCTCCTCCTCTCCAAAATGATCCGCTCTGCCTCCTCAATGTCGTGCTCTGCTCGTGTAATAAACCCCTCAAGATGGGATCTGCGGCTCTCTCTAGCTTCGCGATCAACAATCAGCTGATCGCGCTGGGGGCGGAGAACGTCCATCTGAGAACAAAGGTCACGATGTCGCGCCTCGAGGTCATCAAGCAGCGTCAGCTCCTGGGCGGACTGATCCGCAGACCTGCTATAGGCAGGATAGACAATGGATAGGTCAGAGACGAGCTCTGAGAATCCAAGGAAGTCAGCATCCTCAGCAAACGCAGGAACTGCAGCAACATCATCCAGCAGGCGATCTAGACTAGAAACCACCTCGGTGGAAAGGAGATCGGTATGGGTGGACAAGAGGCGGTCGAACGCCTCGCACGACGAACTAATAACTCCATCAACCGAGCTGGGTACCTGAGGACCAGAAGTCGAGGAGGTCACCGGAATCGGGAGAGGAACCGCGGTACCTGAGGGTAGCTTCACATGAGGATATGCGAAGAAAATCTTATAACCGTGCAAGCTGAAATGAGACGTACCAGAGGAGGCAGCACGACCGCATCAGCCGAAGTAATAGGAGCAACAGTAGTAGGGCAACCCGCCTGATCTAGGGGAGTCTGGAAAGGGAGATCTTTAGAACATGTCCTTCAGGAAGAAAACAAGAGGTGACATAAATCAGTAAAGAATACCTGAGGAGTCGCCGAAGGGTCAGTCTGAATAGTCTCGGAGACGCGGTCTGCAGCAGTCTGAGTAGTATCTGCAGGAGGCTGGAGGGCGAAGATTCTTAAAGCACCTAGTTTAATCAAAATATGAATAGGTGAAGATGCAACTCAAAAATACCTGAGAGGCCAACGTGTGGTCAGCTAAGCCAACTGCATCATTTGTCCTAGGGGAATGTAGATCCATCTGCACCAACCAAAAGGAATGTTGTTACAGTATCAAAAGCAATAAAGAGTAAAACTCTAAAGAAGAAAAACATACCTGATCAGCAACAGTAGTCATAGGATCATCAGTGCCAGTCACCGTGGCACTAGTCTGATACCTAGGATCATCATGGCCATGAAGAATGATGTAGTCAGCACGAGCTAACATCTCCTCCGTAGACTCAGAAGATCTACCTAAAGAAGAAGAATACCAGGCATCGACGGCCACGGGGACGTCGTCAATAGGGTCATCCGCCTGGCCGCAATCATCTGCAGTCTCTGCAGGATCATCAGACTCATCCTCCTCATGCTCGTCGTCGTCCATGTCACCCGCATGACCCTCCTCACCAGAATGTGCCTCCTCATCGCTAGAACTCGTCTCCTCCTCATCCGAACTAGAACTCCCGTCACTAACTGGACCGTCCTCGTCACTCGCCTCATCATCAACTGTGGACAGAAAAAAAAATGTTCAAGTACCTGCGTAAGATATACAATATGGATCGGAAAATAGAGTCTGACGTACCTCTTCGACGCTTACGAGAAGAAGAAGTGTCCGCAGTCCGGGATCGCTGTGAGGAGGAATCACGCAGCGGACCTCCAAAACGGGACGTAAGCTCATTATGCAGCGGCAAAATAGAAGTGACGTAGGGCGTCCACCACTCCATAAAGCCGGCAGCGAGTGACCACGTAGGAGTAAAGGGCAAATAACTGGAATGCGTCAAACGGGACAAGGAAGCCAGTATCGCCGTAATCGCAGCATCCGTAAGTGTCAGTCTCGCGTCACGACTAAAAGGTGCAGGCCATATCACTCGGCGAGGAAGCCCGAGGTGGCAGCCGAACTGACGAGCTAATAACTGAGGGCAGTACGGCTCAGCTGTATGTGGAGGAAGCCCGCTCAAGAGCATATGAGGCTTCATACTAATATTCCAAGTGTTCTCTCCGTAAAGGCCGTGCGGCCGGTCGGGCCTACATAGAAGAATGGAGAGCAATCGGCCAATGGGGGCATACACGTAGAGGTCATGATAGGATGGCCGATAATGATAACACCAACGGATGATCCTCAGACCATCCCATCGTAGGAGAGTGTCTCTGCTAATCCTCACTGAATCGGCGGCCAATATCCTACCTAGCGGAAGACCATCTGTCACATCCCTCGGACCAGGGCGAGATACACGGACAAACAGCTGGGGAAAGTACAACTGGACCCATAACTGCAGAAACCAGAATGGTCCGAAAGCCGTGGTAGCAGGATCCCGTCCACTAGCTAACATGCCAGACGCCTTGGCCATGCCACTGAATAGGGTGCCAAGGAAATAGGAGCCCGTAGCTCGAGACTCCGGACTCATAATAGCTAGAACGAGAGGGAGGGCAGTGCGCAAAACGGTGCGAGCACTAGTGCATATGATGAATCGGCTAAACCACATCAAGAGGAAAGCCACATGCTCATCCCGTGTAGATGCAGAATCTACTGTAGTCATATTATGGTCAATATATGGCGCATATCGTCTGGCAAACTTGCCTGGAGGACAAATGGAGGAACCAAGTGCGGGATCGTCAACACCCGAATGTGTAAGCTCGGCTCCATCTATGCGAAGTCCTGTGATCATCGCGACATCGAGAAGAGTAGGACCAATGAAGCCGCAAGGGAACTGGAAAGCGTTGACCGAAGAATTCCAAAAACCCATCAGATAATAGATCAAGCGGTGATGTACTACTACTGGCCTGGTAGAAAGTGTGATAGCCTCCTCAATACCCCAGGCAGCCCACTCAGGAGCACGACCACTCATCCTCTCCATCCATGCAATGTACTTGCCCAAATTACTATCATCATCACCGTTGACCCTCGAGTTGGAAGCAGTAAGGCCACTCCGGTGAGATCGAATGGCCTTAGTCTGAGACACGAAGGCAGTCGTAAATGAAGCTTTAGTAATCGGAAGACGGCATGATAAAAAATCCTTGGCTACATCCGCGTGTGCAGTCGTGCTATGAAACGGCCGCAAATAAGGCTCCGACTCACGACGATCAGCAGCGGGAAACTCGTCATCAGAATCCGGAATAAGCGGACTCTGTAAAGCAAACAACCGGGATTAAACGACGAAGACAAAGGCCACCTTAAAAGAGAGGATAAAGCAAAATGAACCTGAGTCGTGGGGGAAGCCGAAGTGGCGGCCTGGAAGGGGTTTTGGACGCTGGCAGTGGCGGTCTGATTGTTTAAGGAAGGGACGGATCTGGCAACATCCTATATCACGAAGGTTCAGAGGTGAGCCACTATGAGCCACTATGAGGTAAACCTGGTGAACCTAGACAAGCTTGTTGAACCTAAGGAAAGAGTTCAAAACCTGAAAAGCCATGCCACGAGACGACGAGGCAGCAAACCCTGTCAAGGGAGTGGCGGCCAGGGCGGATGAAATGGCGGCCTGAATTGATGGGACTGGAGGCCCCTGAGTGGCGGCCGATGATGATCCGGATAAATGGTGAATGGCGGCCTGAGCCAAGGGAGTGGCGGCCGGAGTGGTGTCGTCTACTAGATCCTATGTCATGAGCAAAGTGTGGGATAACTAAAGAAGCGACACTAGGTTAGCTAAGTCCTATGTCATGGTAGGCTACGTTCTCTAAATCCTATGTCGAGATCACGAGAGGCAATAACAAGAGATAACTGGTCTAGCTAGAATCAGTTCTATATCAAGGTCATGCAATGACAAGACAAGGTAGAGACAAGTGATCTAGCTAGAATCCTATTTCTATGTTATGTCAAAGTCATGCCATGGAAAACAAAGTGGAGACAAGTGATCTAGCTACCAACAAGTGATTTAGCTGGAATTCATGTTATCAGAAATACATGTCCAAATCGCTATACATGCACAAATTTAGCAAGATCAACAGAGACAAGTCTAGCAGGAAATTCAGTTCCACATCTACCATGTATTTCAGAAATGCCAAAATATTAACGCATGTGATAGGCCTCCACCAAAAAATACATCAAGACAAGAGAGCAGGTTGAACTTACCTCATCCATAATGAGGATGGCGGCCTTGGCTCCTGGTGGCAGTGGCGGCCTCGGCTCCTGGTGGCGGTGGCGGCCTCAGCTCCTGGTGGCGGTGGCGGCGCCAACTCCTGGATGGCGGTGGCGGTCTGCTCGAGATCAACACTGGCGGCCTCCGAGAGCGTCAAGGATGGCGGCCCTAGGATGGATGGTGGTCTCCGATGCGTGGTGATGGCGGCCTCGGTCCTCTCTCGTGATGGCGGCCCTGGCGAGCACGGCGGCCCTGGCGAGCACGGCGGCCCTGGCGAGCAGCGGCGGCCTCAACCCAAAACCTCGAGATGGCGGCCTTGGCGAAATGGCGATGGCGGCCTCGGTGCTCGATGGCGGTCTCCTCCGAAGACGGCGGCCCTCCTGCTTGGTGGCGGTCCGAGCGCTGACGGCGGCCCTCCTCCGCGAAAGCTGACGGCGGCCTCCCAGCGAATGCGCGACGGTGGCGTCCGACGTGGCGGCGGCCGGCGGCAGGCGAGACGACGGCGGCGCCCGGTGGCAGCTGGACGGCGGCGGCAGCCAAGAGAGAAGGAGGAAGAGAAGAAATTTTTGGAGAGTGAATTTGGAAACTTTCCAAAATGTTTGGAATGAAGGGGCTTTTATAGGGCTAGGGTTTTTCAACCTTGTGGGCCTTATTGGGCTTTGATATCCCAACCCTAGATTTAAAGCGCGCAAGTTTGTCTTAAAATGCTAATCAGACAAAATGCGCGAGGGGGGCATCTGTTAACATAGCAAAAATGTAGTAAGCCCAATGGAATTGTTCATCCAAATTAATTAGCCCAATTGGGTAAAATATATCCGGAAGAGGGAGGACGCATCTCCAAAAGCCCATATCCGGAAGAGGGAGGACGCGTCTCAAAAAGCCCATATCCTGAATAGGGAGGACGTGTCTCCAAAAAGCCCATATCCGTGTAAGAGGGAGACGCGTGAAAATATATCCGGAGGAGGAAGGCCGTGCAGACAACGGCCTGGATGGAGGCCCAAGAGATGGTGGAGGCCGTCGTGACGATGGAGGCCCAAGAGATGGTGGAGGCCGTCATGACGATGGAGGCCTAAGAGATGGTGGAGGCCGTCATGACGATGGAGGCCTAAGAAATGATGGAGGCCGTCGTGACGATGGAGGCCCAAGATGGTGGAGGTAACCCCATGATGGAGGCCGCCTTTGATGAATGTGTCGAGATCAAAGCGAATCCTCAAATTCGGAAAGCGTATCGGGCGAAGGTGTCGGATAAGGAAAGAAATCTTGGCAAGACGCCCGGACAAGGGAAGTGAGCCAAGAGTTTGAGGACGCCTCACCACTATAAATATGAACATCGGCATCGTGAGCAAGGGACCCCGAATCTTCTCCTCAGAGAGTCTTTATTTTACTTTTCTGCTTTCCTGCATTTTTTACTGCTTTTTGTTCTTCAATTCCTTTACTGCTTTCATTCAATTCCTGTACTTTTCTATTTTTCTCTGTAATCTTTCCCCAAATTTCATTAATAAAAGAGAGATTCCATTCTCCCAAATTTCACAGTTAACAATTAGTAACAAAATGTTAACGTCAATAATAATATTAATAATTCAATTCAATATTCCCATCGTAAAGTTACATATCAATATAATATCATAGTACCAACTAAAAAACGAAATCCAACAGTAATACTACCTTTTATAACAAAGATTGATCAGCTAATCATTGAGTCATCAAATCCAAGATCTCCAGATTTTGGAATCTGGAAAGTGGAAAATCTAATCCAGGCCATGTCAAATTATCAAATGAAATGAAAAAGGATTATTCATTCTGGATTCGAGATGATCTCTCCTTCAATGAATTATTATTACTAATATCTATGTATATATATCTTCAGATTTGGTACATATACATCATTGATTCCACGTCAGGGACAATAATTAACTCCATCAATAGTATATTATTACTAGTTAATTAATTTATCGTACAAATAGCCTGCAAATACTTATCTGTTAGCTTACCTTAGCTTATCGTCAGCTTTAAAGTGACAACCTTAATGTGACTCGTGTAATTTGATACAGCTAAGTCCTCGTGCGCGCTAGGACACGGTCATCGTCAAGGATAATTCATATTTTCACAAATAATCATTGTACCACCAATGCCACTCCAAATTAAAGCCCCACTGCCCACACCAACACCACCATACCAAATCTATACACAACAAAGCCACACACATTAATAATAATAATAATAATAATAATAATAATAATAATAATAATAATAAGATTTCAGTTTGACTACTGTCGAAGTGGTGAATGTGCATTTTTGTGATGAAAATATAATTTGGAGACGGTACGTAGATAAGAAATACTTCATCTGTTCCAACAAAGATGTCTTGTTTGATCCAGATACGCCATCCAATGCACTTTTTTAACGATTAAATCCCAAAATATGTACAAGTAAAAATTACCAGAATACATATTCTAAAATTATAAGACTAGATGAATCTATTAACAAGATCAGACTTGACTATTTTAATAAAATTGAGTCAAAGTTGAATAATGAACAGTGACAAAAGTTGACAACTATAATGAGAGGGAGGGAGTAAGAAATATTGGTGAATGTAATGTAATTAATGGGATCAGAGATAGGAACTGGACGAATTGAGGATCTATATCTACATTCCTACGTTGGTAATCATTTATTTATTTATTTTAGTACACATTTTAACGTAAGATTGACTTACTCTATGATTTTTAAATTTTTTATTTAATAATTTAATAAAAAAAATCATTCGGATGACACTCGCCAGTCGGCACTAACAAATACTCTATACACTACTACTAACGCAAAATTAGTTTACATGTACTTCTATGTTCTATGTATGACCATTTTAAATTATTAATATAAACATATATAGCATGCAAATTAAAATCTTACTCAGCTCCTATATATATATATTCTAGATGTGTATGCATTTAAAGTTAGCATTTAATTATTGTACTATTTCGATCATATATTTTAGTACAAAAGACAACACTCACACGACTCATAACAAGCCAAATATAAATTTGGCGCATTTGATGCATAAGAATGATAGGGAAAAAAAAAAGACCTAAAAAGGGTTACCCATGACTTGTAAAATATGTCTCGAGATTGTGTACCACGATAAGGTTACCGAACAACAGTAGCTGAGGAACAATGTCCCGAATAAGTGGTGCTCGAGTGCTCCACGAAATGGTAGTATGCTCCAAGAAATGGTACCCGAGTAACACACTTTTTGCAAGGAACACACCATTTCATGAGGAGACATACCTTCCACAACAAACATGGCCATCCACGAATATACCAACTGCATCCCTTGCGAGTGGACACCACTATTCACCGCTAGAGCTGTAAATAGAACAAACAGTTCGTGAGCCGAGCTCGTTTCGACACGTGTTCGTTCGTTAACAGCTCGTTCGGTAAGTTAAACGAACCGAGCTCAAACACATAATTTGGTTTGTGTGTTCGTTTGTTAAGTTCGTGAACAGTTCGAAATACTTTTTTAATGGAATATATATTATAAAAAATAAATATTTTATCTAGTTGTTCTTTCCAATTTTTATTTTTATTTATTTCACATTTATCTCATAAATTATACTCCCTCCGTTTTTAAAAAATTTTAACATTCATGCGTTTCACGTTATCCAATGCATCTTTTTAATGCTTAATATTTCAAATTGTGTAAAAGTAAAAAATATAAAAATTTGATATTCTAAAACTACATGATTAGACGAATCTAACAAGATCCCAATTGACTATATTTTATCTTGTATAATTGTGTTAAAATTTGAATCAAAGTTACTCAGTGAATAGTAACAACTATGCAAATGTTGGAATTATTTTCAAACGGAGGGAGTATTACAATATACATTACATTTTCACACCTAATTTAATTCTAAATTTATTGATAAAATAAATGGTTCGTTAACCGAGCTCGACTAGGCTCGTGTTCGTTCGTTATTAGCTCGTTCGCGAGGTTAAACGAACAGAGCTCAAACATGAAAATTGGCTCGTTAAGATTTTTGGCTCGGTTCGTGTTCGTTCGTTAAGTTTAACGAACAGAGCTCAAACACTTGAAGCTTGGTTCGGTCCGGCTCGTTTACAGCAGCTCTATTCACCGCACCCGTTGCAAATCTATAAAGAGGACCTTAATTATTATTTTGTAAACACACAACACTCAATCCATACTACATGGATACAAATTCTACTTTCTTCATTTATAATGTCTTTTATTTACTTTTCTTGCATATCGCTTTCCTAGAATTATAAATACCCTTAATCTCTTTAAGGCATACAAAGTCCTTGATCCATTCAAGGCAAATTAAAAGCCTTGACCCGACTCAAGGCATAGGATTACCCTCGTCCTGCCTTCTAAGACATCGTTCTGAAGGTTAAGAATTACCTCAAACGAATGGTAACAGTACCAAATAATAATAATGATTTCGATCATCTAATATAATAAAATATACGGTATGTATATTAAAATCTAATCAATAATAAAAATAATGAGGGAAAAATTATTGGGAACGGAAGATCCCCTATCCACATGGAAAATTGGGAATTTATGAATTGTTGGAAAAAGAAAGAAAAAAGAATCGAATTGATGGAAAACCTACTCCATCAAAAACCTCCTCACAATCTTCACGCTGGGTTGCACCACCTGTCTCTCCCATATTTCCGACGCCCCCCTTCTCCCTCCGCCCATTGCCACCGCCACCGCCGCCGTCGCCTCCACCCTGTTCAATTCCCACCCCGCGTCCTCCCGCAGCCGTTGGATCTTCCACAGCTGCCTCTTCGCCAGCTCACACGTGTTCTCCTTTATGGCCCTCACGGCCTC
Organism: Hygrophila difformis; assembly: GCA_030278955.1. Taxonomy (NCBI): domain Eukaryota; kingdom Viridiplantae; phylum Streptophyta; class Magnoliopsida; order Lamiales; family Acanthaceae; genus Hygrophila; species Hygrophila difformis. The sequence continues at coordinate 43,322,246 of JAOANR010000012.1, read as the reverse complement.
ACCGTACGCCTCCTCCCTTGTTTCCGCCACGTCATCGCCGTTTTCGTTATCGAAGTAGTATTTGTCGAACTCCGGCACTCCGATCGCTCTATTCAGTCCCCGGTGACTGCTCAGTCTATGCTTACCGTCGGAAAAGTAGTCCGACAATTCGTCGAACATGCCGGCATCCAGCATGTCGTCGACGCGCTTCACGAGGTACCGATCCAATTCCGGCGGCGACACGTCGACCCAGATGAAGCAGCATTCGTACCTCAGCTCCTTACAGAAGACGGCCGAGCTGGAATCGGCGGCAAAAACGTCGACGTTTGGGTCGAATTCCTTCGCCAGCAAGGCGTAGATGAACGAATTCGATCCCCCGACGACGAACGGAGTATTATTCCGGTGAGACGCGATGCGCGAAATGGCGGTCCCCGCCGCCGACCGGAAATCGGAGGGAGTGAATTCGGGGTGCGCCTCGGACGGGTCGAACTCGCCGAGGAGATGGTGGGGGACGTCGTTCCGTTCGGACAGGGGTATTTTGTTGGTCGTAATGTCGAGACCGCGGTACACCTGAATTTTATCGGAATTGATGATTTCCGACGAGGGGAAGTATCTGGAGGCCAATTCGACGGAGAGCTTGGACTTTCCACAGCCCGTGGGGCCCATTATCACGACGACTTTATTTTGGCGACGGGCGGTGGCAGTGGTGGAGGCCATGCGGGCCCATCGGGAAGGTAATAGTAATAATTTTTTAGGGAAATACAGGGAAGGGGAAAACGGGCGGCGGCGGCGGGAGGGGGGGAGTCTGTGGTCTCTGTAAGGGAAGTGATGGAACTGATGATGATGAGGTGTTTGAAACAACGATGATTGTTCCATCATTAAATCGGGAGAGAGAAAGAGAGAAGTGGGGATTTATGCGTGCACAATCAAAGATTATTATTACGCAGGTGATGTTGATCAAGGTTGTTTGGTGCAGGTTTGTTATATAAGTATTTATAATTTATGTGTATGTATGGATACATAGGTATAATTTTCAAAATACTTCTCTCTCTCTCTGCCAACTAAGATGTCATGGTTGGCTTCTGCACAAAATCCAATACGTTTTTTTAATCGTTAATATCTCAAAATATATACAAGTAAAAATTACGTAAAATATAGTATATTCTAAAACTATACGATTAGACGGATCGAACTCGACTATTTTTTTTCCAAATACATACCACAATAATATTGAGTCAAAGCTGAATAATGAACAGTGTCAAAAAGTCAAACCAGACATCTTACGCAGAACGGAGGGAGTAGTATTTTATTACAAATTGAAAATATTCAATTACTTGTGGAGAAATTATTAAAGATACATATATACACGATGCACACCATTCCACTTCGGGTTACAAACTTCACTCCATCCCGAAATTCAAAACATACTAGCTAGAAAACTAAATAAAATAAAATACAGGATTTTATCTTTTATCTTTTATGCTTTTGACAATTTACAGTCATTACAGTCTGTAAAAATTCTTTACCTTCAGTCTTGATGAATTATTGTCAAACCATTGCAGTGTGTTTGAATTTTAAGCTCCTCCAATTACACTGTCCAATTGAGCAAAAACAAAAGAGGGCATATAGAAGTGATAAATAAGGTTGGTGATTGAGATTGTAGAGTAGAATCTAATGTGAAAACCAATTTAAAAGGTATGTGTTACCAAGGTTGGTTCAATTTAGATTTTCACATCAATGACTGAACTAAACCTGTAATTATTACTATCTCTGTATCGGAGTTAAAGAGTCTGTTCTGCACGAAATTTTTGTGAGCTTTTGGTCGTTTTTTATTTTATATTAAAATTGTACCTTCGTTCTGTACACTAGCTTTTGAGAATTGTAGCTACAATTTGAAGCTCTACAAATAGAAGCTACCTAAGGTAGCGTTCAAAAAAAGATAGCAAGTTTATTTATATTTAATTACAATTTTAACCCAATAATAACTAACTCACTATCCAATAGTCTACATAAATATTTGTCCTTTTATGTCATTTCATAAATTTTATGACAGCTACAGCTCTTACAGCTCCCTACAGCTACAGCCCGCAACTACAGCTTCGTGTGCAGAACAGACCCTAAATGTTACATTTCAGTTTTTTGTACTATTCATTGTTTAATTTTGATTCAAATTTTTTATCATAGTTATGTAAGAAAGAATATAGTCAAGTGAAATATGTTAGATTTTTCTAATCTTGTACTTTTTGAATATCAACTTTTTATAATTTTTCTTTGTACACAATTTAAGTTATTAACCATTAAAAATGTATATCGGCATGAGTATAGGAGGGAAATGTAAAATTTAGAACGAGACAGATGGAGTGTTTCATCTTGTGAAAGTGATTCTATTGTCCCCTCTTTGAAGTTTAATGATTAGTCTTTCATTTGTGAAAATGCATTTATGGCTAATTCGAGTATGGTTCATAAGAAAACAATGAAGGAACAAGGCAAGACACAAAGATAGAGGCCAAGAAAGAGGGTAAGAAGGAGTGACAATGAAAGTGTTGGCGTTCTACTCAAGTCCCACGTCCGAAGAACGATGAAGTATTACCATTAAAATATAAGCGTCTATCTAACTTTATTAATATATACTACCTCCGTTCTCATATAAGTGAACCATTTGCATAGTAGTAACTATTCATTGGATAACTTTGACTAATTTTTTAGACATAGTTATACAAGAAAAAAACATAGTCATGTGAGATCTTGTTAGATTCGTCTAATCACATAGTTTTAGAATATCAAATTTTTATATTTTTTTCACTTATATACAATTCAAGTTATAAATATTTAAAAATATGTCTTGGACTGCGTGAAATACAGGAAGGGTGCATTTATATGAGAACATATAAAGTATGATATATGATACTACATTTGTGACTAGAATGAAACCAAAATTTCAGCCGGAGTTGTGAAAAATGATCAATCGATTGCTTCGGGGTGTAATATGATACATTTATTAAGAAAATTTGTTTTAAATAGTGCAATATTGCCTTCACTCCAAGATAGTAACACTCTAAAAAAAATGCTTCACATACATCTACACTTCGTACGGATATAATATGACCAAGTAATAATAAATAGTGGGAAAGAAAACTCAAGCTTTATAGACGCATGACAACAATTAAGGCAATTAATAATTTATTGAATTATGGTTTAGACATTTTACTTTAAAGTTATAGGCTCTTAATTGGCAATAATTATAAATTTGCCTCAAGGTTAAGTCATGTGAAGGGCTCACAACATTTGACGTCTAATAATGTAAGTAAAGTACGTAATTGAAGCCTTGTCGGTTCAACTAGCGTCTAAGGACTACGGGTGTGAGTACTATGTTTTCGATCTCTTATATCTATACGTTTCAAATAATATTTCTTTTGGGAAGAGGACTTGCCCAAGCGGCGAATCCATGCCTTCCAACCCTAGGGTTGGGGATCGATTCCTCACCCGACCATCTATTCCTCTCCCCTTTATCCCTTTATAATTTGTGTGGTATAAGCTCCCACCATCTTTTATTTGGCTTCGGCTCCTTAAAAAAAATATATATATATTTCCTTTAAATGGAAAATATATATATATTTTTTTTTATTTAACATTTTTAAATTGAAGGGAAATGTCATAAAAAGAGTAGCCAAAGCCATTGGTATTTTTTTTTTACACATTGGAAAAATTTGTTTGGTTATTCAAAAAGACCAAGACGTGGAAAAGAATAACTGAAAGAAAAGGCCACATTTGACTTGATACATAATTGTTTACTATTTAATTTCACAAAATATATAAATAAAAATTATATAAAATATATATTTTAAAATTATATAATTAGATAAATTTAACAAAATTCAACTTAATGGGGTTGGGGACTTGCTCTAGTGGTAAGTCCCCCAACTCTCAACCTATATGTTGGGGTTCGAATCCCCATCTGGCCCTTATCCCTCTCCTTTATTCCGTTTGTAATTTGTGTGGCATGGGCTTTCACAACCACTTTCCAGGCTTTTAATAGCTCCTAAAAAAAATTCAACTTAATTATATTTATATATGTTATTTTACTCTATATAAATAGTTATAGTAAAACAGAATCAAAGTTAAAAAATACATAGCGTTAAATAGTCAATTTAATCATTATAATTGGGAAATAGGGAGTACTATTATACATGAAATATCTAAGAAAGAAGAGGTGAAGGCGCAAAGGGGAATAAAAGGGAGAGATAGGGGCCGATGGGAAGTCGAACCTCCAACCTTCCGTTGGAAATCGAAGAACTTAACCACTTAGGCTAAATCCTCATTCCCTATGTCATGATTAATTGATTATATGCAAATATTGAACAGAATATAGTTGTAATTATCGTAATTATTGGTAATTATTACATATTTTTGTTACCAATTTTTCGGGTTAAGTGAGCATGTTGAATTCTATAGATTTAGTAGGTGCTAGCATGCTGACCCAATTGATGTTTTGTGCTGAGTGCAGATGAAATATGTGTTATGTATTTAATGGTGTCTGATTTGTATAAAATTATTTAGCATATACAAAGCACTCCTTCAGCACATATACAATACTCCTACAACACTTCCACAGGAGTGGAGGTGATTCAGCTCCCAAATTAAACCAAATCTCAATTTTACATGCATGCTGATTAATTTGGCAATAAAGACCATGAGTGAATGACCAAAACATGTATTTTTGACATAAATATAATAAGCGAAATGATGATTATGATTAATCACTTTTAAATAGTCAAATTTAGGATGTTAACGGGACTACGTTACCTCTCACCTACTGCCTTGCCCCGTCTTTCAGCCTTGGATCGGCCTGTTCTCTTAATGCATTGGTTTGAACATGTCAGCAGGGGAAATGTGAAGGTTGCAACTTGTATTTGGAATGTCATGGTGACCTACTATTGAGACTGCGAGATGTGGATAGCCGATGAAGGATCATATACAGACGGATGGGTGGTTCGGCAATCAAATCTTCTGTCTGGTGTCTAGGTGAGCTGACTGGTGTTAAGATATAGGCACTGGTCATGGTTATAAATTGGTGTCAGGTGGTCATGAAATTTGGGGTTATAGGCGTCAGAGGTTGGAGCTTATCTGTGTTGGGAGCTTTTTTTATCACTCATTTTGATGAATTGCTGTTGGTATCTTAAGTGGCTGTAACATGTTGGAGTGTGCGGATGTTTCGCCTCTTGTTGTTGTTGTGAAAAATGAAAGGATCGGAGAACGGCTCGATAGAGCTGCTGCTACGAGTGATCGCTGCCGCTGCTGTCCAAAGGTGTCATCTTTGTAATGTGTTTTGCTTATTAATTAATTCTGAGTTTAGATGTAGTAGGGCAGGTATGGTATAAGGTGAAGTTGGATTAGCAGCAGGGGCGGATCTACCCCTAGGCTCGGTCGGCCCCACCTCAAATTAAAAAAAGAAAAAAAAATTCTATTACTTTTTTTTAATCAATTTTTTTTTTAATTTTTTTTTACTTAAGATTAAAAAAAATAGACTCCAGCCCTACCTCCCGAAAAATCCTGGGTCCACCACTGATTAGCAGCTAGTACTTGTTGAGCTGTTATTAGATATACTTTCTACTTGTGGCTTCTCCTGCGGAGTATTGCTCTGGTCTTTTTCTGATGTACTTCAACTGATTCAAACGTTGACGAATGAATAAGTACCTTTTTCCCTAAAAAAAAACGGGACTACGTGATTAGACAAAGCTAAAGCTATGAAGGCCCGTTGACGTCATCTATTACCATTTATTACCAATGATGATCTTGTACTACTCCATGTGTCGACAAATGTGTGTGGGAGCCCAACCCACACAAATTACAAAGGGAGACAAAGGGGAGGGATAGGGGGCCGGTGGAGATCGAACCCCCAATAATTTATGTAATTATTATTACACCTATTCCTCAAAAAATGAAAAATATTTTTTAAAGGTATATATTTACGTCGAAGATCGCAAAACTCTTAGCACGAGGAAATGCGAATAAATGTGTAAAGGACTCCATATATATACCTAATTGTAGTGACACTATTAAAAAAAAAAAATAGATATCGAAATCGTAATGGGCGACTGAATATAATGGTTTAGCTACTGAATATCGTTAGCTACCATATACTTATAATTGTCAAATTCAGTAGCTAATTAAACTATTTCTCTTCTTCTAGTAAGTCTTGGAAGTGAAATACATTCCTTACTTTAAAGAAATATATTTTGCTAAATATTTTCTCCTTTACCATGGGCTTGTTTGGGAATTACCTGTTAACTGATTATGTGAGTAATTTGAGTAATAAATTAGTTAAAATTAGCTATTTGGCAGTTTTGAGGCAAATTTTATTCCTAGAATAAGCTCATTCCAAAATGCTGCTATTTGCAGCGGTTTCAAAAATAGCTGATTGAACACTAGTTTAAGTTATTTTATCTATTTAAAAAGCTAATTTGTTGTAAATTGACTAGAATAAGTTAATTTTATTTAGCTTATTTGCCAAACAGGGCCTATACATTTAAACATCGATCATTCTACCATGAGAAAAAAAAATAGAAATAAATTTTGGTCGAGTTTGTGATAGAATTAAACTCAAAATTTGTATCAATCTCACCAAAACACAAACAAGTTCGGACCAAAACCTCAAATAAAATGCCCCACACAGGATACATACGTTGTCTTGTGGGGGGCTAGTAGTGTTCATGGTGATCTTAAATTCATAATTGCTTAAAGTAGACATGGGTGCATCAATTACTAATTAAGACAATGTTCATATTGATTAAGTTAACATAATGATCTTACATGCTATTAATTTCAAACTTCAAATATATATATATATATATATATATCTATGTGCCCTAATTAAAATCGGAATAAAAACCAAAATGGTCATTTATCTTTGCTAAAAAACCAAAATAGTCCTTTATGTTTCAAAATACCAAAATAGTCCTCTACAAATGCATGAAATAGCCAAAATAGTCCTTTTGTATTATTAAATTGGGCTAGTGGACATCTACACTTTTATATTTAACCCCAAACTTTCAAAAACTTTCATTAAGGCCCTAGGAAGGTTTGACTTTGTACAAAAGGTCCTCTTCCAAAACTTAAATAATTTTATTATCCATATGACTTCGGATCCGCGCATGTAAATTGGTATCAGAGCCTAGGTTTTAATGAAGAACATATTAATTATATTATTTAAAATATTTTATCTCTTAATGGTGAAGACTTAATTATTTAATGGATTCATTTAATTTGAAACCAGTGAGTTATTTCCAAATTTTGGAAACAAAAAAATATAAATTTTCAGAGGAAATTCTTGAACTTGTCTGGAAGACAAGATTTTATTAACAATAATTTCTTTCATCAAGATGAGAGGAACTGATTGGAAAGAAATTGATCCGGATAGCTCTAAGTTATCAAAAGACTTAAGAGAAATCCAAAAGACGATTCAAGATTTTGGTAACCAGGTCTTAATTTAATTATACCTGGGAAAATAGATAACTTGAATCAGTCAACAGAGGAGATCTTGAAAGTATTTCAAGATCTAAAGAAAGAGATTTTGAATCTGAAATTTGACATTTCAGATATCAAGAAAAGGCAGAAGGATATTCCTGGATCTTCCAAGAATAACCAAGCCAATATTAGAGATGCATTCGGACCAGTACAAGCTTTACATCAAAAGGGTAAAGCAACTATGGTTCCAAAGCAGAAATCACAAGAAGAGCTTATGATCGATCTCCTGAAAACAGTCGAATGAGTGTTTCCAGGGCAGATCTATCAGCTCTACAAGAATTAGCAGAATCATTTTCCCAACTTGGGATTATGGATCTGGTTAATGTAAAACCCAATGAAGTTCTTCAATTGGGTTATGCGGAAGGATCAGGATCCAACGTGACCCACGATGGACCGCCTGATGTCCCAATGAGAGAAAGTACAGACTTCTACATGAACAGGTATCCTGAGGTGCATCTCAATGCAAGACGAAACCCAGGACGGAACCCAAGTAGAGCACCAGAATCCACACTGTGGGCCAAGACGATGTTACAACCATTAAATCCATATGGCATAACACTGAACCTCGACGTTATCGACTTTCGAAACATCGAAGACCTGATCGATGAATGGGTAGCTTCAATGAAGATTGCAGCAACCACCCTGGAACTCGATAAAGAAAACTTTGTCAGATTAATAGAGCTGAGTCTCGAAGGATCGGCAAAGCTGGGCTGGAAAAACTCCACGACTGCTTTAAAAGAGCAAATACTCGAGGGAGAATCCAAAAGCACAATCTGTGAAAGATTTGGCCTCTTATTCAAAACCCATTTTGTGGGAGATGGTTATTTTGAAGAACAGAGAACCGAAAAAATCAAGGTCTATACCCAAGCATTATTGGGTATGGAATTAAGAAGTATTTGCGCAGTAGATGAATACATCTACTGGTTTCGTAAATACTATTTTCGGAGTGAGATGACAGCTGAAGTAGCATGTCCCATGTTCTTTGCAAAGATCTGCAGCCCATGGAGAGAGATGTTGATCCAATCGTACACAGTACCCTCTGGTACAGTGGACTCAATAGCCCGGAGGATGTCCTTCTTAAAGGATAAGCTCAGGGAATGGTGTCAACAGGCAGCAGCCCAAAAGAACATCAAGAGACTAAGAGGTAAAATAAAAAGAACCCCTCTTTGCTGTGAAAATAACGATTTTCCAACAATTATAGGAGAATCAGAAGAAAAGAAGAGAAAGAAGAAGAGTCGAAGCTCATACAGTAGGAGTTTCAGAAGACCTCCATTCCGAAGAAGAAGAGCATGGTGGTCCAAGGGCAAGGCCAGATCATACAAAACTGGACAAAGAACGGGAACGACGAAGAGTTCATCCCAAGGTTCAACTAGCTCAGCAGCAAGGAGCACGGGGAGAACGGCGTCCAAGAGAACATTCAGACGAGCCCATACCCGAGCCAACGAAAGTTTCAAAGACTGCAACTGTTGGAAGTGTGGAGCCAAAGGTCATATCTCACCGGATTGCCCTCAGAATCGTGAGATACGAAGGTACGAAGCCACGGAGGATATCGTGGAAGCGGTCTACCATGGAAAGCTGGTACCAGTGTATCAGTTTGAAGACATCCCCTCTGATGAAAGCATCTACGAGGAAGAATTAAGAAGTGACTCGGACTCATATTCAGATGGATCTTCAACCGAGTCTGACTGAAGAGGACAGGATTCAGACCACTGAAAACCTGTCTGGATTCTTTTCAAGGATGACGATCTCAAATCGAACCATGGAAAGGATAATGCGACAAGATTCCAACCTCAGCCCATATGACGGATTCAGAATTGGCGGGATTGGACGAGTTCTTAACCAGATGGGACTCAACCAGAGAAGACATAACATCATCTACAAGGTAAGTGCAGGTGAGTTTGCCATTCCTATGGAACTGACTTGTAATGTTATGGATATGCAATTAATTCCTAAAGAAGAAATTCTTGAGGAATTAAGCAGAATGAAGGAGGAAATCGCCATTACTATGAAATGGATCCACATAGGAGCCATTGAAGTAGTAATTAAGGCAACCTTCAAAGAAGGCATTGATTCTGAATTACATCTATCAGTTATTGATAGAAGAATCAATAACCTTAGAGATGGTCTTCTTGGAACTATGGTAGGAAATTTATATGCTGGGAAGTTAATGTTTGACATACATCCCAGAATTTCCTATAACTTAGCTGACCAAGATTTTAGTAGAGTTCTAACCCTTCATCAGGATTTTAAAAGAAAAGATCTGATGAAAGAAGGGAACATGCCATATTCTATAACTTATAGGATCTCTTATGCACTTTCCAATAGTCATCACTCTGACTTATTTCTCAGGAAAGAATATATAGAAATTCCTAGAATTTTCAAGGAATTTGCTAAAGTTATGACTCCAAATCCTACCCAGATTCCAAGGTTAGGAGGAGTAGACATACAGATAAGAGATCATCCAATTCTAGACAGATCAACGAGTGCTAGAATTGAGTACGCAAGCCGTATGTCTTTTTCAGAAGACAGAATTATGGCATATAAAGGAAAGGAGTTCATCAAAGATCTAACTCCTCAATCCATTGGGGTAGATAATATAAAGATTAAATGCCCTGAAGGATGGAAAGAAATACGAGTAATATTTGACATCACTGAAAAGATTAATCGTTTTCCATGTGATGACTTATACTACTTGCAACAGCCATCAATTGGAACCTATGAAGGAACAATTGAAATTGCAGGACACGAGATCAGAGTCTTAGGCACCGCTGGAAAAGACAATGGGGTTATGATTTTGGGATTAAGTTTTCTCGAAAATCATAAACCATGGGTAAGAAAGGATAATGGTATAGAATTTAATCTGAAGGGTCACACCATCAGAATTAAATGACAAGTCCATTCTCCATTTATATCTCAGTAGGTATAATATATGAAGAATATAAGTCAGAATATTTCGCAGCTTATATTGATTCAGGATCAGGTATTTGCACGGCAAAACCAGGAGTTTTCCCTAGCGAAGCTATGGAATCATTACCCATTATTGCAGGAAGAGATTTTTCCCAAAAAATCTTAGTACTAAATAAGGGTATTCGACAAGCCAATATCATGATTGGAGGAGCATTTGGTACACCTTGGTATAAGGTAAAAACGCCTCCTATTTACTTTCATGACACAGGAGCGGATATTTTGTTAGGAAATAATTTTATACAATCCTTTACAAAATATGTTCAAGATAACAAAAGAAATTTGTTAATATTTACCACAAGTTGTGGAAATGAGATACAGGTGTTGCGTAGGGAAAAGGCATTCAACAGGTTAATGCCTATATTATTTCGCAGCAAACGTGGTGATAATGATGCCAAACTAACCCATCCAAAAATGCAGGATAAAAGAAAGTTTGGTAAGGCTTTGTTGTCTTTTAGACAGCAAGGATTCGATGAAGCTTCTATTGAGGAAATTATAAACCTCAAAGAAGCAATGCAGGAAATGAAGTCATTGAATATAACTTCATTAGACATTGAGGGAGAAACTAAATTGTCCCTCGAAAATGTAAAAAGACTTATCCAGAGAAACTTTAACGAGGATCCTCTGGCATGGTGGGATAAAAACAAGATCGAAGCTACTCTACAGGTAAAAGAACAATATAAATATGAGTATGTTCGATACAAACCCATCCTAATGAATAGGCAGGATAAGAAAGATATGCAACAAATTATCAAGGAGCATATCGATCTTAAACTCATCGAGCCGGGAGTCTCAGCCTATAGTAGCCCTGGATTCTTGGTAAGAAACCACGGTGAAATAAAAAGAGGTAAACCCAGGTTGGTAATAAACTATCAAGGTATTAATAAAATAATACAGTTTGATGGTTATTACATTCCGAGTAGAGAACACTTAATTGATTGCATCAAAGGTGCTAAAGTGTTTTCTAAATTTGATTGCAAATCTGGTTTCTATCAGATTAAGATGGAGAATGAATCGAAGAAATTCACAGCATTCTCCACCCCACAAGGGCAATATATTTGGAATGTTATGCCAATGGGGCTTTCTAATGCCCCTCAGATATTCCAAAGAAAGATGGATAATCTATTTAAGGATTATTTAGAGTTTATGTTCGTCTACATAGATGACATTCTGATTGCATCTCGAAATATTAAAGAGCATATTAAACATCTTGAAATATTTTCAGATGCATGTCACAGGGAAGGTCTAGTTCTCTCCGAGAAAAAAGGCCACTATCGCTGTTAACAAAATTGAATTCTTAGGAGTTCAAATTGATGAAGCAGGAATAGAGTTACAGGAACACATTGTGGAGAAAATCCGCAATTTTCCTGATGTATTAAAAGACAAGAAACAACTTCAGAGTTTCTTAGGAGTTGTAAATTTTGCGGGAATGTTTATTAAAGACCTTGCAAAATATAGAAAGGATTTTAGACCACTCCTTAAAGAGACTGAAAGCTCTAGATGGAAATGGGATGAAATCCATACCAAGAGAATTCGTAAACTAAAGCAAGTCTGCAATAGCTTGCCAAAACTCGCGATACCTCAAGATGATGATGAGCTGGTAGTCTACACAGACGCCAATGATTTTCGATGGGCATGAGTGCTCATGAGAAAAACAACTACGGGTCAAGAACCCTGTAGATACACAGGAGGGTTGTTCACTGAACAACAAGCCAAACTCTGGCACATTAATGAAAAGGAATTCTTTGCAGTATGGAAAACATTTAAAAAATGGCCATTGTTCTTACTTGCAAAGAAATTTGTATTAAAAGTTGATAATACTAATGTTAGAGCTTTTCTAAAAAATAAACTTGAATCAAAAATTGAAAAAGCTCGTATTATCAGATGGCAGGCTGAATGTCAATATTATACTTATGATATTGATGTTATAAAATCTCATGAAAATGTTCTTGCAGATTTCTTGACGAGAGATGGAAGCATTTGAAGCTGATTCCATCATTACGAGATTCAGGCACCTCAGAGAAAACCTAGAGGAGCTATCAAAGCATTTTGGACAGCTCGAAATCAATGCACGAGCAGCTGGCCAAATAAAACAGAGCGATGTGGATATGGTCCGCAACAATATACGAACCTCTCATATAGCAATGACAGCACTATGGGAAACAGTATTAGAGCCAATCAGGAAAGCGTCAGCCTCCCTGGTAAACAAAGAGAAAAGTGCCCAAAAAGCTAAAGTGGTCACATATGAAGAAGCAGACTCAAGTACTGCTTCAAAGGAACCATTGTCGGATACCGACAAAAATGTTGAGCAAGAGGAAAGTCACATTTCCGAAAGCTCAAGTCAACCCACAGCCTCTGGGGTAAAAGAGGAAGAAATTAACCTTAGGCCCATGACAGGCACCTCTAAGGTTAATTCAGAGGAAAAGGTCATATCTGCAGCCTGGCTGGATTACCAAGGAAAATGGGAACAACTGGTTTCCAAAAAGGGAATTAACCCAAGCAAAACAGTAATTGAGACATCCGGGAGATACAACAGGGTCTGGATGCTCGAAGGATCGAAGGCAGAAGAAGTTCGAAAGTGGTATGACTTTGGAGCATTAGCATCTGTTCATACTACATCACCAGGGTTTCCAGAAATCGAAAAACTTCCGGGATGGATAAGTAGCGCGGTGCATGAATCATGGCAAAACAACCCGCACCTGCAAAGAGGAGATATTCTGGAGCTTAAGTTCATTTCACCGGCACCAGAGATAGTCGGAAAAGGTTCTTATCCGGTCTTCCAATTTATTAAATTACAGAGACCTGATATGATTGCCTTCAACAGAGTTAAGTCTATGGATGAGAAGGCACCATTGGTATCTTCAATCAGCGAAGATGAAATCTCCACACGACGAGCATGGGGATTCTGGGTCTGTCTCACCGAGATGGAAAAGGTTAAATATCCATTTAAAATATTCTCAAACAATTTAAATGGATCGTTCCTGGTTAATTCTTTAACAGGGAAAAACACAGAGTTTGCGGAAACCTCCTTCGAAAAGAAGAGGTTACTCATCTGGGAAAACAAGTTGCCAGCAACCGAGTCTACCAGAAAAAAGGCATGCAACATGATGCATGTTGGCCAATGGGATAACCACATATGCCCATATTGTGCAGAACAGGAGAAACCCCTATTCGGTACAAAGATCCGGGTAACCCAGAAAAAATCCGGACCCGAACAAGACAAAGGGAAGAAACGTCCAAAAAACTTTCACAAGCCAAAGTGAGATTAGCTGGATGTAAAAGAAAGAGAGGTGTCGGCAACACTCATAATTAAAAGCCGACAAAGAAGGGCAGAGTAGCTGGCAGAAAGTGGCCGACAAGAGAAAGTGGAGAGTTGACAAAAAAGCCACCTAACAAAATAATTCCAAAAGGACAATAATGTAGCCGGTGGAAATTAAGGCCAAGTGACGAACGCAGTGACGTCACAAGGATTTAGAGGAAGATTGGAATCCGGGGTTGAAGTCCGCGGGCGCCTATAAATAAAGGAGTTTGAAGCAGATGGAAGGCATCGAAAAATCCTCCCAACTCTTCAAAACATTTGTAATATTTCATTTCTGCAAATTTTCCTTTCTGTGTCTGTAATAGTATGGGGAACATCCCCAAGAGTCTTGCTTCCTCCATGAGGAGCTAAGTGTTTGTCTTCTCCATTAGGAGAAATTATGTTTAAATAATATTTTCAATATTTCTTCAGTAAAATCTAGGCTTCATATATCTATAACCTTCTAAAATTAGAATTAAACTCTTTTGCCCCAAACCTCGCTACGTCCTAAGGTAGGAAACGAAATAGGACTGTGCTGACTGTTGCTGAAGGAGCCCAGAGCTGGTGAACCATTGGCTGCGGTCGTGTGGTTGGAAGGAATCCGTAAAATCCCAGACGGAAGACCCGGCAACAAGGCGGTCAAACCCGAGGTATGAGGTTTTGTTTAATTTTTCTTACGGAAGCATGTTGGGCATTTGTTTGATGTATGGATTAATAAAAATCACTATTTAAAGTTTTGGGGCTAAAATGAAATGGTTTGAAAGATTGGTGGTCAATTTAATATAAAAGAGAGTAAAGTGGAGATTATTTTATACAAAAAGGACTAAATTGGACATTAAGGCAAAAGGTAGAGGACTAATTGGGTATAAAAATAGATAAAGGACTGATTTGGCAAAAAGGAAAGAAAAAGGACTAATTGGGCATTTATTCCAATTAAAATCATGAATTTTCAACCATAAAAATTAAGTGTAGTCCTTGTTCTAATTAAGCCGACCGCACGGCTAATCCACCATGGTCATGTAAAATGTAATTGGAATCGATTACTATGGTCATAATTTTGACTTTTCATGATTTGACAAGTAACATGCACCAACTGAAAAATTAAGATATGCATTGCATCCTTTGAAGTTTACAATGCAATATAATTATAATATAATGGGATTTGTTGTATAGAAGTATATTATAGAGTAGGAGCTAAGTTTCAACAAGTCACTTTCTATTACACTTAGTTTTGGTCCTTAGAAATGTCCCCCCATACGACTTTTTAGGTCTTCCCATTGTTGTATAGTAAAGAGTCAACCATTTGACTCGGGGAATCGTAGTTGAATGAGAAATAGGGGAAGAGGCGGAGACCATGCATGTTCATTTCTATCATTTATATATATATATATATATATATATGTATTTCTATTTTGTCTCGTGATTACATATTTGACTTATTAGCTTGGTTCAGTTAACTTTTGTCTCGTGAATAACAAATTAAATTACATAGTAAGTTATACTTGATTGCGAATTAAGTAGAATATAATAATAGATCGATCCCTAACCACAATTAGGCTTCGTTTGGTAAATAAATAGAGTTTAGAGTTTAGAGTTTGGTTTCAGTGATTAGAGTTTGGCTTCAGAGATTAGAGTTCCCAAGACCACGATTTGTGGAGAAAATGAGCGATTCCAAATCTTGTATTTCTGGAAAAACAAACAGATATGAATCTCTTAGAATTGGGAATGGGCTTTTAGCGTTTGGACCGCTTATTCCAAACGGAGCCTTAGTCGTAAAAGATGGTGTTTGGCCACATGAATGGATCATCAAATTAAATAATATAAAATTACTATCTAACGATTTTTTTTAAAAAATTTCATCTATTCATTTGAATTGATATTTAGTCTCATTCGAGATTTATATTAATTTTTTTGCGGTACAGATTTATATTAATTAGTCTCAATATTCAATATGTTATTTTTTCTTTGTCTTCTTTTTTCTTTTTTCTTTTTTTTTTTTTGCGAAAATCATTTTATGTTCGTACATTGAGTTTTTATTCTCAGTCCACATTTTCCAAAAAAATATAGTGATTATCAAATTGAAATAATAAACATGTATGCATATAGTTTAAAAATTAAATATATCCACCGAAAAAAGTAATTTAATATACTTTTTGTTCTGAAGTCTGAACCAATTGGGTAAGAGAAGACCGGTTCAACCAGCGATCACAATATATATATATATGATCACAACATATATATATGTATATATATCTATATATATATATATATATTAAAACCTAAATCCAAACAACTCAACACAATTTTTAAAGAATGAATATATTGAATTGAGACTAAATCATTTCTCCAAAAAATAATTATTAAATAAAATAAAAATATATACTTCATATCACATTTAAATTGGAAAATTTCCAGATATTATATGTTTAGCAAGAAAATTTGAGTTCTTTGAGAGTGAACGGATCCGCTCACTACCAAACAATCCCCCTTATGTATCCACATAATATGAAAATTCAGTAACATGATACTAGTAACAATTTTTTAATTATATTAATATAAATAATATTTTATCCGTAGGCATGAAAATTATGTTAATTAAACATATAATGATACTACAGTGAAAATCGAATAATTATTAATATAACTCTAAACTCCAAACTTTAAACTCTAATTATTTTCCAAACATAGCCAATAGCAAATTACAACGAGTCAAGGACTTGCTAGTTGCTTCTAGAATTGGTTGTGGAGCACTATGGAAATCTTAGGCTCCTTCTTTTACTATTTTGAGGGTTGGTGGCATGTGTAATGTTTAATTCGAGGTTGATCGGGGGCCACCAGACAGCATAATCCTACTTCGATCGTGCCTCATCATCATATTCATCATTTTAGTCAATTCAATATAATCCAACTTTTGATTTTATCACATAACTAGGGTTTTCGTACCATGCGTGCCCTTATGCATTATTATACGGGGAAGATTATATTGCTTTCATTATTTATTTTTAATTTTTGCCATTGATGTTAGTATTATTATACAAAGTGATACCCTTTTTTTATTAACAACAAAATTAATTTTTTATCTTTACAAACTAGTGAATTGAATATCCTTTCACAATATAGTAACTGACACTACGAAAAAAAAATATTAGTAAGGAAAACAATTGTCACTAAAAATTCTGCCACTAGATTTAGTGACAAAACCACTAGATTTAGTGACAAAATTTTGTCACGAAAGCTAGTGTCAGAATTTTTAGTGACAAGTCAGTGAACATTGTTTTCCTCACTAAAACTCTTTTTTCTTGTAGTGTGAGTCAATCCGAACTAACAAATAATTGAAACGAATGAGCTATCACAAAATTGCGAATAAAAGAATAATGTGAGCAAACACTTACAATTTACAAATTACACAATAGCTAATGATGAACCTTTGGAAAAGGATCGTAGTGAATGAAAACAAGGACCTCTAAGTAATGTCCTAAAACAAACTAGCTAGAATTCAATGTTTTATGGGATCATTGCTTTATGACTGATACTTGAGATTTTACGAGATCAACTTAACGTTCAATGTTTTATGGGATCAATGCTTTGAGAGTTCATGAACAACTTAGGGCGTGTTCTATATAACTAGCTGTAACCGCGAACTTCAGCTCTCGGCTGGAGTTCTAGGGATATGAAGTTGTTGGAAGCTGTATATTTTAATAGGCGCTAAAGTTTTTCATGTGATATAAAGTACTAGTTGTTTTAGAAGTAGTTGTTTTTAAAATAGTTAGAAAAATTAATTAAATTGGAATGTAAGTAGTTATCAAAAGTCCGAAAGCTACTAAGGGTAGCTTCTATTTGGAAAACTTTTTGCTGACCTGCAATTTACAGTAACAATATTTAAAAGCTAGTATAAATAACGGAGCTATTGTTTTAATATAAAAACTAAAGCTTTAAAAATTACGTGCAAAATGGAACCTCGGTATGGATAAAAATAAGCTACGAAAAGAGGCTGTTTCTTATTTCCTGTCCAAATATGTAGTGTCTATTCTTAGAATTTGTAAGTAAGCTACGAAAAGAGGCTGTTTCCTGAGTTTTGGAATTATTTAGTGTGATAAGTAGTATGCATGTATACTCTTGATTTACTTACAAAAATCTTTAGATTTTATTGTAATTTCTTACTTCATATGGACATGAATAATCCGATCTTCTTTAGTACACATGCATTATGTCGGTATAGGACTATATAAGAACCGTATTAGTTAGGGATATTGCACTAATTTGTTTTTTGCTTCTTTTTTTTTTTAAAAAAAAATAGATTCATGTATTATTATTTCTTAGTTAGCTTTGAAAAAAGATCTTCATACATTGAATTTCATAGCAGATATAAGGATTTTTTAAGTCTAATTATAAATCTATCACCTATGTCTGATGAAAATCAATATTTAGCAGTTGTATTTATATATTGAATTTTATCAACATGTTTTTCTTGAAATTATTAAATCAATATAACTTTCTCGTATCGAACAATTCTCTACACACTTTTACACCGGAAGCCACGTCTTATTCATCACATGGTGCATGAGGCGATAAAATACAACAGGCGATGACATTCATTTTATTTTTATTTTTATTTTTGCTGCATTTTGACGAATTTTTTTCCCGCATTATTATTATTATTATTATTATTATTATTATTATTATTATTATTATTATTTTGCCGGCCGGGTTTATACAGGCTATGGAAGAGTGGTGGAAGCCTATGCCACACAAATTATAAATAGAACAAAGGGTGGATAGGAGGATATGGGGAATTGAACCCCAAACATGGATGCTGGAAGTCGGAGTTGACCACTATAATTAATGTAAATCATTATAAATTTAGTTTTATTTAAGATACATGGATATCGTGGCAACGCCTATCCATTGAGGGCAATATTGTTGACAAAACGTTAGTATACGTTGTTCCTAATTTCTATTATATGTATTGGATTGAATTCATAGTCACTTCATACATACTTGTGTAATTGCAAGTGGTTTAGGAGAAATATGGCACAATTGTGTTATTATTCTCCTACAATGACTATTCTTTTCACTTATATTGGGACAGCACCTACTCACTCCATAAGTTTCAAGCACACTATTTTGAAATTTGATTTGTATTTTAACACTTGTCAAAGTTTTTGGAGTACGACTAATACTATGATTCATACTCCTTCCCCCTCATTTCTTTTATCTATTCCACTTCTCAGCCTTTTCTGTTTCTTTTCTTCTTGTTTAATATTTAATTTTAAAATTTAAGTCAATTTATATAAATAACTTCTCCAGTGCAACACAATGGAAACAAGCCTTAGTATTATATGTCTATTGTTACGATTTTTAATTTGAGGTTTTAGTTTCTTTGAAGACCAAAAAGACCAGAGTAATAAAGATCAGGCCGTGCTAACAGTAAAGTTAACACCGTGTTAGCTAAAGTTTTTTAATTACGTTTACTTTGGAATTTTTGTACAACCTTATAGGTAACTAATAAAGAATATATGTCGCACCTTTTATTGTCATAATGAGTGATAAAAGTCTTTTTATTGTTTACACAGTGAAAACAAAACATTGTTGCTGTTGGATGACATTACTGCAATACTATAATCAAAGCAAAGAGCCTTTGGTGGTAGCAAGCGGATTCGTTGGCGAATAACGGATTGGGTATGCGAATCCTTTGGCTCTCAACCTAGCTTCTAGACTGAAAGTGCAAGTTCTGATCCAACCGTTCAATTCTAAGTCAGTGTGTGCTAGATCTTATCTTAATAGTATTATGTTACACATGATAATATTAATTGGTATCACAATTTCAAATTTTGGTCAAACAATTGATATTTAAATTAATACGATACTAATATTTTGGATGATAGCACATTAAATTTTGGATATGTAACACCGAATTAGAGTGATGATCAGTCCATATTGCATAAATTGACATTTGCCTAATCTAATTTGATATATTATGTGTTATTATTGTAAGTTTATTAAGGCGTAAGACTGCAATCTTTTCGCGTGCGTGGGCTCCCTTCCGTTCAGTCAAATTCGTTGAATATGTTAATGGCCAAGCAATATATTTTGGCGGGTAATGGGAAGCAATTTTTTTTTTGGGGGCATAACAGTCAAGCTCATCGGGAGTTTAGCCGACACTTTAGAACCCTACGCGGATTGGAACACAGTGAGGGTGTGTTGGGCGGGTTCAGAATTTAAGGTTTTAAAGTGTACACATGTGTACGTCAAACACAATCAATGTCTACGTAGCAGCAAGTGGCACAATTAAATTAATAATTTTCACTAATCTCATGTCACGTCAGCAAATGAGGGTAATTGAAGCCTGATGGGACCAAATCATATACAATTAGCAAAGTTGTGTCACCAAATTAGAAAACTCTATAATTATGGCACCAAATTGAAAAATTGGCGAAGTTACATGCACCGTTTTGACATTTTTTCCATTTCTGAACGGTGGAAGACTTTCAAAAAATATATTCAGATTCGGTTCTGTTACATTCCTCTAATGGTATAGTTTCAATATATATACATATTTTTATAATATTAATTGTTAAACAAATGCATAAGACAACATATCCAAAAACTTTAAAACGGAAATAATGGAACAAAGGAAGTACAGATTTTAGATTTTTTTTTTTTTTTTGGCGAAGCCGAAGCCAGGAAAGAAAGGAAAAAACAACAAAAGAAAAAGAAAGCAGTAAAAACTAAACCACACGGCAAATCAACATCTAGGGAACCATACGCCGGATGCATCCGCCGCCATGTCCCATAGAACGAAGTCCGGTGGAAACGCCCATGTAGTGAAAAAGTCTTGAATCAACGCTCCATGCTTAGCAAGACGATCCACCACCTTATTCCCCCCTCGAAGGACATGAAAAATGTGACACTCCTGAAAAGACTCCCTCAACTCCTTCACCTGTCTGATCACAGTCAAGAAAGGGTGGAATTCATCTTTAGCATCCAACAATGAAATAGCTGTGGTGGAGTCCGAATACACACACAATCGGTTCACACCCAAACTCTTGACGTAGGAAAGGCCGGCCGACAGGGCCATAATCTCAGCGAAGGTGTTTGAAGCTTCGCCTATAAACCCACAACCCCCTCCTTTCCATCGACCTTCTTCACTCCGAACCACGAAACCAAAGCCCGCACGACCCGGGTTCCCAATCGAACTGCCATCTACATGGAGGATTGTGTCATATCCCCTTCTCATATGCCAATTAACCAAGCGTGCAGCGAGCGGACCAGCAGGCAGAGTCCGAGCTTTCTCAAATTCCGAGACCAGGAAATAAATCTCCCTTTGCAGCCTCCACCTGGTTTTGCTGACACCACGAATTACTCTCGCATTTCTTTCCACCCATATAGTCCAGATGGTAGCCAACAAGATCAATCCATAACATTTGTACAACCCTTGCAAGAATTCACATATAGATTGCTTCGGAATAGAGTTGTCATCCACGGGGATATCAATCCTAAGAGATTGCCAGATCAGAGTAGCCCAGGGACAGTAGAAGAAAGTGTGCGCCCATGTCTCTGCATCATCCCCACACAATACACATAGAGGTGACGGAGCTAGATGCCTCTTATATCTCAAAGAGTTCACAGGCAGCGCGTCATGGCTGGCGAGCCACAACAAGAACCACACCTTTTCGGGGACCTCAACCTTCCATAGCTAACTCCAACCCGACCCATGCAAGGGATCCATCGAAAGGAATTTATAAGCAGATTTAACTGTGTACGTACATGAAGAGCTCCAGTTCCACACCCATAAATCATCCATAGCAGCATGTAATGGAGGCGGGGGTGCACTCTTGATTTCGGACATCAGATCGGGAGGGATAGGCGTGTAAAGGTGATCCCAACTCCACTGTCCCCGACTCAATCACATTTTTCACATTGAGATCAATGTCCTGAGTAGCGACATAAGGCATCAATGGGCCAAGCATACGACCCTTCCACCACTTAGAAAACCATAGCGAAACATCACCCTTCCCAAGTCTGAGCTTAAATCCGGCCTGTAGAAATGGTTTCACTTTTAGCAACAGTCGTGAGATGTATGACCGACTATGGAGCGCTGAATCTTGCAAGAATTCCGATCGCTGCACAGGCCCACTCAGGAGCTGTACCCAAATTTTATGAGGACTGTGTAAAACTCCCGAAATCAGTTTCCCCAAAAGTGCGATATTCATAAATCGCGCCCGTCGAAGTCCTAATCCACCGGCAGCCCTCGGCCTTGAAACGGTATCCCAACTAACCAAGTGGAGTCCTTTCCCACACCTATCCTTCCAGAGAAAGCGATTAATTTTTCTATCGATACCCTGGCACACCGACTCGGGGAGCCAATGAATCTGCATAAAATATGTGGGAATTGCCGCAAGGACCGATCGACAGAGGGTGAGACGACCGGCCTTATTCAGCAGCTTAACCGCCCACCCCTCCAGGCGAGCATCCATCTTCTCCAATAAAAAGGCGAAGTCACTACAACAGCCTACGCCCACGGACCATGGGGAATCCCAGATAGGTTCCAAAATGATCTACCTCAGCAATACCTAATGTGGATACGACCCACTGCCTATCCACCTCCGAGACAGTCGGGGAAATGAGGACTGAAGATTTCTGAATATTGAGTTGTAGTCCAGATTCAACTGCAAATCTGTTCAGCGTAGATGAGATAATCTGAATACTATCTCGATTCATCAAGGAGCACAGGATGAGGTCGTCAGCAAAACACAGATGGGATAGACCAATTAGAGATCCCGAGAGCTTGATGGCTTTCCAACGACCATCATTAACCAGAGAGTTGATAAATACAGACAACTTCTCCATAACCAACAAGAACAGATATGGCTACATGGGATCGCCCTGACGAAGGCCTTTACCCTGCGGAAAAGGAGCTAGCGCCTGCCCATTCCAAAGCAAGGAGTACGTCGGAGCTGATACACAGTGCATAATCAATTGAACAAGAGCCTCGGGTAATCCAATTTCTTGCAAGCAGTGCTCCAGAAATCCCCATAAGACATTGTCATACGCCTTGGCAATATCTATTTTTAAAACCACCGCCCGGATGCGAGAAGAGCTACCTGTGATATACCCCATCAACTCCTGAAGTGTGATGGCATTTATCCACCGGCCCGCGGCCCGGCAGAAACGCGGACTGAAGGGGAGACACACACTCCTGGAGACACGGCCGAATGCGATTCACGATAACCTTGGTCAATATTTTATACACCACGTTACACAAAGTAATAGGTCTGAACTGGGAAAAAAGAACTCGGACGTTCCACTTTAGGAATCAAACATATGAATGCTTGAGTAATCTCCGAAGGGACAGATTTCTCCTGGAACGCCTTAGAAATAAAGGCAAACACCGCTGGCCCAACGATGCTCCAATAATGTTTATAGAAAAGCGGAGGAAAGCCATCGGGGCCAGGAGCAGACCAACTGTACATATCGGATACTATTGAGTAGACCTCCTCAGTCGTGATCTCTTGGGAAAGATCAGGGGGGATAACAACAGAGGACACCGGTAGCGAAGGTAATGGTAGTTCACCACTTTCCACTTCCACAGCTGCATTAGAGGGCTCTTCATTAAGAGAATACATGTCCTGCCAAAATCTCCGAGCATTAGTTTGCAAGGTTATGTCGTCCTCACACCACTCCCCAGAAGGAAGGAAAATTCCTCGGATTCGTTCTCGGTGACGTTTACATTTTACACGGGCATGGAAATACGCCGTGTTCCGATCTCCACACCGAATCCATTTCTCACGCGACCTTTGGAACCAAAAAAGTTCCTCTTGCGCTAAAAGGGTCTCATACTCAGCTTTGAGTTCGGCCTCCAAAAGAATGAGACGAATGGAGTCCGTACGTTCCAATGCTTTTGCTATCCCCTCCAAACGCTTCTGGAGTTTTAATTTACGCCACTTAAAATTCACTCCTGAAGCCTTTTTGAACTGAATCGAGGCCTCCTTGACATGCCGCAACTGACCAGAAACCGAATCTGCCATATTCCCCCAAGCAGCGGCCACTACGCCCTTGTATTCTTCTGATAATGTCCAAAGGCCTTCCCCAGCGGAAAGGTGCCGTAGAAGGCCTTGGAACATCCATCCCACATATTAAGAGAAGAGGACAATGGTCTGAGCCTAGCATCGGTAGCACTTGAACATGGCCTTGTGGAAATTGAGAAATCCAAAGTAAATTACCAACAGCTCTGTCCAAGGCATTTGTAAATACGACCAGCAACTCCCAATGGTCGAGACCATGTAAACCTACGCCCTTTTGTGTTAATTTGCAGCAGCCCACACGCGAAAAAGCAAATCCGCAAACTCTTCCGCCCGTGACAAATTAAAAAGTCCCCCCTGGACCTCATTAGCCGCAAGGATTTGATTCCAATCTCCCAAAAGCACCCAAGCCGCATCAATCCGACCTGCTAAATTAGTAATATACTCCCAAAGTAACTTCCTCTCCTGGTAACGAGGAGATGCGTAGATGGCGGTGACCAGCCAGCCAATAGAGTCGTTGCACAACTTAATAGTAATAGCCCGATCACTTTCTTCGTAAACCTGAGCCTGGATAGACAACCTAATCTTCCCCAAAACCCAGACTCCTCCTGAGCGCCCGGACGCCTCCTGCACACACAAAGGTTCATAGCCAATTTGGAAAAAGAGCAATTGTGAGCGAGAGAACAGCGACTGGGGGTTCTAAAATCAACATCAAATCCGGAATATGTTGATGCACAATTCCTTCATCATACGCCTAGTAGGCGTAGCCAATCATTCCCCCCACATTCCACGAAATAATCTTGAATCGACTAAAATCCATAATAAACAAGGGGAGGGAGAGGCGCTAGAAAACTTAGCTTTGCATATGTACCCCCCCCCATCGGGAGGCTTACCCACAGGAGTTGAGGAGGATGGAGCGACATCCGGCTGCCGTTCTTGGTAGTCCGCCGAGGGAGCACTCACCAGCCGCCGGCGACGGACGTGCTCGCTTGGCCTGGCTAGGCCGATCAACATTGGATTGAGGGGAGCTCGAGCTGAACAACTTTCCCTTTCTGAGCAATAGATAATTTAGTAACCCCACCTTTCTGTGGCCCATTACCAAACTTAGACTTGGATCCAGGATTAGAATTGTTTTTACTGGGCCCATTGGATAGCTTCATTTTAGGGACAGAACCATTAATGCCCACCATTTTCTTAGGCCCAGAAGCCCGTCTACGTTCCACCTTCACCCACTCATCCCCTGCAGGTTGCATTGGAATCGTGGGGGAGGCTAACTGCTTCTCCTCCGGGTTACGCGGGCATGGATTGACCCCAGTAACCGTCTGCTCTGACCAGCGGCTACCGCCCCCGCTACCGGCGATGACTGGACACCACCCTCGTTCACTTCCTTGCCAGGCTGCTGTGAGTCCTTTCCCCCTACCGGATTTCCACCATCCGGACAACTGAGAGTAGAATGGGCCATATTTTTTACACGATGTACACAGCAAATGTAAGCCTTCATAGGCGACCTTATGCCATACATCCCCAACCAGAATACTGGATACCAAAGGCAGGCTTAAATCCACTTCAACGCATACACGTGCATATTTGCTGCGTTCCACCATCTTAGACTTGCCATCAACCCGCACGGGTGTCCCCGAGACCAGCCGCCATCTTAGTGAGCATGAACTCGTCAAAGTACTCAATACACAGACCCGGAAAACGAGCCCAGACAACCGTCTTGCGTGGTGTCTCAGACGTTGCAACAAACCCAGGCCGCCATGGCGACGTCAATAAGTAACTATCAAAAAGCATCCAAGGACCGTTTGTCAAAACATGTAGCCTATCTTCATATTGCTTGAACTTCACCAAGAAGAACCCCCGCCTCCATTTCTCTGAGTTCAAATCTATCCTTCATTTTCCATATCTTCTCCAGCCTATCTTTCATCGCCTATATCCAACCTTTTTCCCCAAGAGTGAGAGAATAAGCGCATCCTCCCACGGCTTGCACATCAAATCCTTCGCCTTCTGTTTGATCGTAATACGTGGCTTAAGACGATCATCCTCGATAAAATCAAGTGTAATCAGATCTTCCTTATCAGGACTGTCCAAGAGAGGAGCCGGGTTGCCTCCTTTCCCGCCACCACCATGTCTCGAAATGAGGGTTTAGTACCGCCGGAGAAGACCATAGGATCCGGCGGACGGAACTCAGTTTCCGCAGAGAGCATAGACACGTCGTACGCCATCAATTAATTGTTAGTTATTAACATTTATTTTAGATTTTATTTCTTTTTTCTTTAATAACCAAGGACGTTTTTATTTTAAAAAAAAAAGTTCGCTAATTTTCTTAAAAAATTTTTGAGTATGAAGAAGATTTTATTTCACCAAATCCGAGCCCAAGAGGCAAGAAAGGAGTACACAATATTTTTTTTTTCCTCTTTTTTTTTTAAACATGTTTATTTTTTTACTTCCAACGAGTGAATTTTTTGAAAATCCAAATTCCCTTTCAATAAATAAATTAGCATATTTTGTGATAATTTTCAATTATTTGCAATGCAAAAACTATGTTGCAAATTAAAAAAAAAATTAAAAAAAAATCTGGAAATGATTGTCTTTGCAATGAATTTGTTTCACGCAGTAATACTTGAGCTTAGGAGGGGGCTTTTGCCAAATATATTGTGGTTTGTTATCAAGTGTTAATTGTTGAATTTTCTCTTAACCATGACGGGATTCAGGACGAGCCAAAAAGAGGAGCCAACACTTACTCTCTCTAAGTTGATCTTATAGCTTTAGGGTGTTTACTCGAGTGAATTAGCCTTAAAAATAATTATTTTTATTAAGATTAATCATATACTAGCATTTATTTTGAATTAGACAGAATAATTAATCATACCGAACTTGATAGATTTATTTATTTATCATTACATTATGGCCATCTAGGTTCATGCTAGAATATTAATCATGTGATTGTGGGTCATATTCTTATATCGGATTTCATTATTTGTAATTGTAGCCACTGCAGCTTCTTTTTGCATTGATTAATTGTCTCCTCCATCTCTATTATGACAAATAGGATTCCAGAGAAGAGATTGTATGATTATTGATTTGTATAGATAAGGAACTATAAGAGATACATTTATGAATTCCTCAGTGATAAATAAAATGAGAAATAGAGGGAGTATATTACTCAACATAAATTACTCCCATGTTTTGTCATTTTCCAATTAATTAATTTAATTATTCTGAAACAACCAGTTGACCATCATAAATATCGAATATATTATCTTTCAGATTTTATCAATTAATTATGAGTTTTAGTTTTCTTCTGTTTCTCATTCAACCCAAAGGGACATGTGCGGCGGAGATTTACTTAAACCCTTAATTAATACTAATTAATTATTATATACATAGAGCAATCCAAAAGGAATTAAACTTTAATTAGAGCCATAATTCACATTTTGCTGAAGCACAGTATGAACGTGAAGTCACGAACATCAGTATATTATTGTAAGGTCATTATTTTATAATGACATTATTATATATTAATCTTGGCATGGCTCACGTAATCCTAATTAATAAATATGCAACCGAGTAATTAGTTATCAATATATTTGTGGATATTGTAAACATAAAATATTCGATGCAAACATAGTACGTACAAAGCATACAAAGTTAAATTAAAGCTTAAATTTAATGAAACTGTAATAGTAAGTATTAAACAAACGGTAATCTTCAGACCTCATACGTTGCATCCTGTCCATGGTCAACTCTATTATTTATTTTCTTTAATTTTTATTTTATTTATCTCTCAGATCGCTGATATCATGTCCTATTTCCTATTCGTTGGACGTTGTTTTTTACTGATAGCTAGGTAGTTGATTTGTTTTATTTATCACGTCTTGCAAGTGTGTATCCAATTCCAATCTCCAAAGCCTAGCTTTAACTTTCAAATTATTCACCCTCGAAACACAAAAACAAAAAGTAAAACTAAAATAATTATAAAAAAAACTAAGAAAATATAGAGCCTAGCTTTTTAAGAGTATGTTAAAATTTAATTTGAATTAAATATAATACTCCTTCTGTCCCAACTAAAATGTTATATTAGAATTTTATGCACAATTCAATGTATTTTTTAATAGTTAATTTCTCAAAATATAGATCTAAACAAAATGTCCCTCCATTCTATTTTTAATGGTTAATATATGGCATATCCATATAAATGTATCATATTCAAATACATTTTTTGCAATATTAAAAAATGACCCATAGGTATCCTTGAGAGTTTTTTTTTTTTTTAACATGGCTGGACCGCAAATTAAAGACTTTAAGTTAGTTAAATATTCTGAGATGGGCCCAATCCAGTAACCACGTCCAACAAGAAGATTGATTCATGTTGGGCCTAAAAGCCCATTTAAATGTTGTTATTGGGGCCTTTACACCCACTCCCTCTCTAGGTCATAACAAATTCCCCGCCCAGTGAGTAAACCGAATAATTGAGCGGAAATGACAACCTAAATTGCATATATTAAGTAATAAAATTTAAAAAGAAAACAAGAAAGAAAGAAAACAAAAGACGCAGCGTCGCCCATAATGAATTTTGTTTCCAAGTACAAAGATAAGCGAGACAAAGCAGAGAGAAGAGTGTATTTGTACAAGCACGATTTTGTCATAAAAAAGGACAAGAAGAGGTCATCTAGTCAAGAAATTTCACAATATGCACCAAGACAAGCTTTTGTGGTCAATACTTACCAATTTTCATAGCTTGAGACGACATACATATATATGTATTCTGAGTATGAGTGAGATCATGGAGGAACTTGATTGGTGGAGCTGAGGAGGGACAAGTTAGCCACCACATAACATCCATACCTAATTTAAAGTGTTTTGTTGCCTTTTCCCATTCTTTTTATCACCCCTATCTATCATGTCTATCAACAAGCCAGAATGTGGTTTCTTGTTCTAAGATGAAAGTTTGATTGTTTCAATCTGGATCAAATCAACTCTTTTAATGCCCACTCGATTCTCGTGTGATTAATTTTGCATCCAATGAAGCATGAGTATGCCTTGAATTACCGACAAAAATAATAAGGTGGCATGTGTTTAGTGGTGTATGTGGATAGAAGAGATGGAGAAAACGAAGACGACGTTCATTATTTTGTGGGATCTACATCACTCTCAATTAAGACGATATTGGTCATTTATCAGTCATTTAAGCTTTTAGCCTTTTACCATAAAAGATCAGAGTAGCTACATATTGATATCTACTATATAAGTATTACATGAACATATATAGATTCTCAATTTTCATCAATATATGGAGAATGTAATATATAGGGTCATTTTGTAACTAAAGCTTAAAAGTATAGTACTCCCTCCATCCCATCTAACGTGTCTTGTTTGACTTTTTGACACTGTTTATTATTCGGACTTTGACTCAATTATATTATATGAATATATTTGAAAAAAAATAGTCGAGTTAGGTCTTGTTAGGAATCGTATGATCACGTAGGTTTAGAATATATATTTTACATAATTTTTATTGTACACATTTTGAGATATTAAACGATTGAAAAAGTACATGAATTGTGTGCAGTAAATCAAACAAGGACAAGTTCAATGGACAGAGGAAGTATCACTTTATAACTAATATCACAACAAACCAAGAATACCAATTGCTTCAATCAACAAGATATATATATTGCTTCAACAACTATGAGGCACGAACATAATATATACACCTATTTATCTTGGATGTAATAACCATTCTAACCATTCTCAATCAATTAAAATACTACTACCAAATCCTTTTTCAAAATTGCATACCACGTCTTTTAGATACTAGTAATCAAATTATTGTGTCAATTGGGCCGTGCGAGTTCTTAATTATCAAGAATATTTACTTGAGAAAACTCATCGATTATCATCAATTATTGGTGTTCTGAATCTCAAAATAAATTGAGCATGTAGATCACTACTA
Source organism: Hygrophila difformis (assembly GCA_030278955.1). Lineage (NCBI taxonomy): Eukaryota > Viridiplantae > Streptophyta > Magnoliopsida > Lamiales > Acanthaceae > Hygrophila > Hygrophila difformis. Next base: position 43,292,503 of record JAOANR010000012.1, on the reverse strand, counting down.
GAAAAAATCATGATTCAGTTATTACAATTAAAGTCGCTGACAAATTTTCTGCCGCTAAAATTTTTGTGCTAACGAATTTTCGATTACAAATAGTACTATTGATGATCGAATTTTGAATGAATTTTCTTTTTACATTCGCTAAAATAAAATAAAAAAGCTGGGTGGAGTCGATGGTGGAGGGTAGGGATGGCAATTCAACTCGTAGAACCGAGAACCAACCCGGACCCAACCCATTTAGCTCGGTTCAGGTCTTGGTTCGGTTCTGGGTCGGGTCCATATTGTTCTTTCTCGGGTCGGTTCGAGTCTTGGGTCCATCATGGACGCCAACCGGACCAGAAGTATTTTTAAGTATGCACAACTATGAAAAATTCCAAATTATTTTGTATGTTTATTTAAGTCTTTGGAAGAGTACCTAGCCCGTAGCTGCTCATATATTATCTGTAAATTTGTATAATTTGTAAATTTGAGTATGTGATATATGAGTAAAAATTTGTAAAATATTTGAGTAATGTGATATTATGAATAAAAATTTGAGTAATTTGTAAATAATTGGTTACTATATGAATTTGAGTAGTGTCATTGTGTAAATTTTGAATTTTGGGCACTATGAGTCGGGTAGGGTGGGGTATTGGATGAGTCTAGAGTATTTTGTTAAATTCATTCGGGGTCCACGGATCCACGGGTCTGGGTCCGAGTCTTCTCGGGTCGGTTATGTTCGGATCTAGAGAAGTGTATCTCAGGTTTTTTGGGTCTGAAATTTTCCTTCGTTCGGATCTCGGTCCGTCTGGACCCGACCCATTGCCATCACTAGTGGAGGGTTGTAGTCGTGTGTAGATGTTATATTACTAGTGCACTGCAGAAAACAACAAAGTTCGTAGTAGCTACAGAAAGTAGGTGTGTGGTTCCTTTCAACAAATTTTACATCTCGGGATTTCAACACCAGAAAATCTCGACGAACACAGTTATTACTACTACACTACACTATATAAGTATTATATTCACTCTGTGTCTCTGGCGAGTTATTAATTAGTTCTTCCCTTTGTCTTGGGCTGTGTGTGTGTTTTGTGTCTGTATATATAACTATACTTACCAGCTTGGCAGCCCACCTTGGACCTGACTGCGAGTACTACTGCTACTCGTGCTACACACCATATTTTCGATTCTCGTCCTTAATTAGTTTCTTTATTTCAGAAGTTTTTTTACTAGTGTATTAATGTTGGGAAGGCTCAAGACATGAGAATAATTTTAATGTATATTGTTTATGATTATCCATATCCAATCATATAGATTGTGATTGTATTTTATATTTATATTTTATAATTATATTATTTTATATTGGATTAGTGATTGGTATTGGATAGTTGTTTTCTTATAGTTAATGTAATTTTATAAAATTCAACATTTTGTAAAACGATATTATAATTATATTTTTTAGTACAACAAATTTTCCCAAAAAAATATTAAAATAATATTATATATCATTCTTGAATTGATTGGAGTGATTCTTTTTATTAAAAGAGAAAAAAAATGCATACACGTTTATGCAAGGCGGACGAAAAATATAATACTCCATAATTTAGGGTAAATTAACTTAATGCAAACAAATTAATTAATCAAATCAATATATAACTTACAAACAAAATGCATTTGGCCCGGGTGGTATGGGTTCCTGACAGCTTAAGCAAATGTATCGGGTTCAAATTTTGTATTGCAGAATTCTGTTTTGGGAGAGACAACCATTCAATGCCCACCTGATCCTCGAGAGATGAGGCTGGGAATAATCTGATATTCACCTTAAAAAATAGTCCCTCCATCCCAGGTAAGACGTCTTGTTTGACTTTTTTGACACTGTCATTGTTCAACTTTGACTCAATATTATTATAGTATTTTTAGAAAAAAATAGTCGAGTTCGGTCCTTGTTAGATTCATCTAATCGTGTACGTAGTTTAGAATGTAAATTTTACATAATTTTTAATTATATATAATTATGATATATTACGATTAAAAAATAGCATTGGATTATGTGCAGAAGTCAAACATGGACATCTTACTTTGGACAAAGGGAGTATATAACTTACAACACTCAATTATCACAAACCAGCTAAATATTCATAAGATAATCGTATCTTATTAGTTACCTAAAACTATCTCACATATTTTTTTGTCTGCATCATTTGCTTATGGAGTTCCATTACAATAGTTCCTCGAGGTACTTGAATTCAAAATCCTAATTAATACTACTAGAAAAAATTTGGATTCCGTAGCTACAATTGTGGTCACTCACGAATTTAGGCGCAAATTCAGTCGCTTATTCTTTACTAACATAATTTTACCAAAATTTTCGGGTTCCTAAAACAAAAAATTCTTGTATTATAAGTAGTCAGAAATCAAATATAGTTGACTATCTCATTTAACAGATAAACATATAGTCCCTTTTTTAATTAATAAATGTCGTCGTTTACATTGACTTGCTTTTTAATGAATTCCTTCTGTCATCTCACTTTCCTTCACACTCCTTTCTTTTACTTCTCACCCACTTTATTTTAACCAAAAAAAATAAATAGACCGTTTATTTTAAATCAACCAAAACATAAAAAATGAATACTCTTTAAAAACAGAGGGAAGTAATAACATGATTATCATGATATAATATATATATTATATACACACACTATATGATTTTAGAAATTTCTCCATTTTGTTTGAAATTATGTTAGGTTTAGTGGAACATGCTTGTGTGGTTGCCCATCTGCATGTGTAAGAAATGATGGCACATTATATTTGTCTCTACAAAAATGAAAGCCAATAAGTGATTGCACATGGTCAATAAGTGATGCAACGAAACAAGTGATGTCAACTGTATCATATCTCGAGTCCCTCCCATCATTTTTATGTACGTGCATATAAGTCCTCTATTCTACACGCTAACTCAATTGTGGTTTAGGAATGACAATGAACTCGGGTCAAACTAGAAAACCGCACCAGGCCGAGCTTGAATTGGGTGTTGCACGTACTGAGCATTTTCATCCTTTGTTAAGTTTGATACAAGATATAAGAAAGAACAAAAAATGGGGTAAAAATTTACTAGTAAATAAATAAATAAATAAAAGTTTTCAGAATATCTCTGTGAAACAACATACTTCCTCCGTTTTTATTTTTATGTATAACGTTCTACATTTGCACATGCCAATGCACATTTTCAACAATTAATAACTCCAATTCGTTACCAAGTAAAACTTCTAAAATTTTGATATTTTAAAAATTATAAGGATGAACGAATCCAACAAGATCTCACTTGGTTAGATTTTTGTCTTGTATAATAAACTATAAAAAAAACTAGAAGGTCAAAGTACTACAAGAACAGTTAAAAAAATTCAAAGCGTTACACTTTAAAAAAAAACGGAGGGAGTATTTATTTATTTCTTTTCTGAAAAAACGTACTATTACTTCAAGTGGGAATAAGTAATGCACCTAAACCTATTACTCCCTCAGTCCCATTTCAAATGTCTCACTTTTTATTTTGGTCTGTCCCCTACAGTTTGTCACATTTTCTTATTTAGAAAATTTTTACTCCTTCAAATAAACATCACCTCAACTATTTACTCCACTTTAATTCCAATAATTCATTCTATCTTAAATACCATGTCAAAAAGAAAATGGAACTTTTTAAACGGAACGGAGGGAGTAATAATTAAGAATGTGACCCATTTATCAAGTATAGTAACTTTTGTTTTTTTTTGGATGAGCCTAAGGCTGAGAAAGTATAGTAACTTTTGCAACCTACATAAATTGAAAGAGATTATCTAATACAAGGTGGTAAACTCGTGGTGATATTTTACAATTATACATACATATATGTGTGTGGATATTTGGAAGAGAGTACGTAGAGAAGGATATATAGTGGGCAAGAGAAGGCAATGTGTCATTGATTAGGGCACAGAAATATGGACAAATACCCAGATCTTGGGTAATATCACTAAGCTGCTAGCTACCTCCTCATAGCGTCCATCTCTAATGAAATTTCCCCTCTACAATCAATGGACCAGAGTAACTTTTCAGGTCTGCACCATCATCATCATCAACATCAGTACAAACACATTCATATATTATATACACATACATACAAATGAAATGTACGTCTGTCTTTCTGTGTTGGTGAAATGTAGGGTATGCTTTAATCAGTACTAGTGCTGTGTCAGCTTGTTGGACATTAGAATGATCCAGTTGACCTGCCAATTACAGTGGCATGTAATATATGCAAATATATGCATATAGGGTCTGTGTGTGTGTGTCGAAATTTTTTTGGTGAGTGGGTGCCTCAAATTTATGTGCAGCCTTTTGTCCTCAATTTACAGCCCACAACCTTTACTAGATCTGCAAATATTCCCACACTAGTATCCTTTTTCCTTTGTCTCATTCATGTCCCTAAATTACTCTTCTCCCTACACTCTCAACACTATTCAATATCAGATGTGTGTTGCTTAATCCCATTTTAGGATATTTTTTGAATTCATATATTAATAATTCCTTTGTGGAATATATCATTGTTTAACTCAATTGACAGGCATATTACCTTACATAGTTGAGTTCTATATACTTCGATTCGATCCCCCATTTAGAAGAAAACTGAGTATGTTTGAAAGAGGGATTTTTTTTTTTTTTTGGGGTAAACAATGACACTCATGTATCGGCAAAGGTGTGTGGGAGCCAAACCACACAAATTACAAAGGAGGATAAAGGGGAGGGATAGAGGGTCGAGTGGGGATCGAACCCCCAACCTATGGTTGGGAGACGGGGGATTTGTCCACTATGGTAAGTCCCCAACCCCTGTTTGAAATAGGGTTTTAAAATTTAACAAGGAGGGGGAAATTAATCAATATGGATTTTCTAGTTAATTGATACTATATCATCATATAAACAAAGAAAAAACAAACAAAAACAAGTCTCATCAATATTTGAAATGTTAAGTTCATAAGTGCTTGTTTGAGTATCTGTGTTCATTCCCCTTTAAATATTTCAAGTGGGAATTGATTAGGATTAGAGCACACAATTCCTCAACACTCCATATATATGCATCATACTGTTCAAACAAATGTATAATATAAACATGTCTGCACTCATTGAGTCCCTTTTCCAATCCAGGGTCTTCAAGTCAGGCTAAATTGCAAGACAAGTAAATTGATGATTAAATAAATTCTATAAATATATATATGTGTGTGTGTGTAGTGTCAATTTATAGGATCAATAGATTATAGGCTCACTTAACATGTGTGAGAAATGATGGAATCATGCTAGCATGGTAGATTCATGATTTGTTTCTACTTGCATTGTTTGTGTATTTCTTTTTTTTTCTTAGGTGTTACATTTTGAATCTGATTATTTCCTTTTCTAAACAACGGGTGCAACCTATTCAATACATATTCTTACAAAACACACTTTTATCCAACATGTATGCAAGTCTTCAATTATGATCTTGAAAACCCCAACCTGCTACCTATGTACCAATCCTCAAAAACAAACAACAAATTAAGACATGTCCCAAGAACAACAAGATGACAAAGGTTCTGCTGATCATTAATTGATACAGACATTTGATTCCCCTCACTGGACAAAACTGGTAATAGTAGTAGGGTTTACAATTCCTTTTCTTTTTCCTTTGGCCACTTTATGATCAAAATCAAATCTAACAAACCCTTCACTTACACAACATATATCAGATATGTAAATATAATGTGGAGAGACCCCATCAAAAAGGCTGTTGATCAATTATCAAAAAGTAAAAAAAATGTAAAAACTCAGCTGTGAATTGGAAGAGATTTGTCAGTTTGTAGGTAATAAGGGATCCTGCTTCTTTTGATCATTTCTCTTTCAGTGAGAGTGGTGTGTCATAACCATCATCAATCAATACACTTGCAGTCCTCGCACTCAGCTTACCAACAAACAACAGCAATGACAACAACAACAACAAAAACACCACAATCAAAACAAAAGGCAACAACCACATGAATTAATTAATATCATATATCCCTTGGTGAGACTGATTGATCAATGTTGTCTTTCTGCCCCTTTTTTTGATCAAATTCAAATTTATCTCCTGCCCCAATTCAAGCTCTCCTCCTGATTCTGCAGTGACATGTCCCTACCATCCGCTGCTGCTGTTGCTCAATCCATGTCCCACCGGTGCCCCTATGCAGGTGTAATTCCCTTCACTCCGCCCTGATATAGATCCATAGCTCGAGTTGGATAGAGCATGGCCAACAAAGTAGTCGTTGTTGGAAGGAGGCGCATACTGTGGGAGCAAATTCGGTGGAGAATGGTACATATAGGGAGGCGGATTTGGAGGCGGCTGTGGAGGCGGCATGATCGGGGAGTGGGGAACATTCTTGTAGGGTATATTGATCTGAAATGAGGCAATCCAGTTTCTGCACACATTGTGCTGCTTCCCTGTTGGAATGGCATTGCTTGGCCACTGTGGTTTAACATCAAATTACTCAAAATCATCGTTTGATCTAAAAGTTTAGGCCAAAAAAGTTGCCAAGTATCAAAAGTCAAACTACACACACCTTGATACAAAACCAATGTGACTGTGGGAGCCAAGTCATTAGTGAAGACCAGTTCACGAGCCTTGTTCAATGTTTCTGTCTCCCTCTCTGAGAAATTGAAACCCCAAACATAAAATCAATGAAACCATACGTACAATTAAAAAAATGAAAAATGATTAAAGAAGAAATTTTTGATGTGCGGGAGAGGGGGGAATTGGGGGGTTGACAAGACAATGCTTGATTGAACAAGGAAATTCATTGGGGGAGGATTTGGGTAATATCAGAAATACATAACGAACTTTGCTAAAAGTTCATGTTTCTGTAACAAGAAGCCTGCAGCTTGTTTATTATTATTATATTTTATATTGGAAGAAAGAAAGGACTGAAAAGACATTGCCTTGGCGGTGGCGGTTCATGTGTCCCCCAAGGGCTTGAGACTTGCAGAACTTGAGGGAACAAAATCTGCACTCGTAGACCTTCTCCGCCTCGTCTTTTCCATCCTTACCGCCGCCGTCGCAGCCGCCGCTTTTCTTTTTCCTGTAGATACCTGCAGATTTGCCAATTAAAGCAACCTTTGATGAGACTAATCTTGTGCCTAGATTCGAAACCCTAAGTCCACCAACGAATATTATCTAAGTATATTCAATTCCAGCCGACTGATTTCCCCTTTTCCCTGTCTTTTTTTGTCTTCTTTTTATACACTAGGGTTTAAATCTGTTGCACACTACAAGAATAGCCCTGAGAATCTTGAGCAAAGCCAGGGGGTAAATGAGGGAAAATTAAAGAATTTAGGGGCGCAAGAAAATTGAAATATCTTGAGGAAATTAAAAAACACATGTTCAATTTGTGGTAAGCAAAAGATACCAGGATTAATTAAAACTCAATCTTTTCCTTTTTCCCCCTTGCCTAGCTATTCTTGAAGAAACTGAACTAAAAAGCAAATGAAATTTCAATAATTTCCTAATCTTGAAAATCAGGTTTGCTTTGGTTTTTTTTCTTCCCTTTCATTTTCATCCTCATCTCCCAATCTCCCAGTTAAGCTTAACAACTGGACTTTGGGTGGATGTTTGAGGTGGGGTTGGGGGGGAGAGGGAGAGGAAGCTGGAAGTACTGTACCAGTGGATGAAGAGCTGTCTTCTGAGACCTGCTTGCCATCTCTAGTGTAATCTTCAGGGAAGTTATTGAGGTCCAATGGATTCTCTCCAGGTCTCCTGGAAAACAAAAACAAATAGAAAACAATTAAAGAGTTTGAAAACCAAGTACATACATAGAGGAGGAGGAGGAGGATGAGACGTTGATAAGTTTTGATTTGGGACACATACATGGGAACAGACAGGAGCGAGGGAAAAAGATAATCCAAAGAGGGGCCGATAAGAGATCGAGGAGGAGAAAGGAAGTAGTGTCTGAAGGGATTATTAAGGAAGAGTGGAAGTGGCCGGGGAAGGTAGTTGTTGTAATTGTAAGGCAATTAAATTACAAGGACTTGAGTTTGGACTGAAATGTGTAATAGGAGGAGTAGATCGATGATGATGATGATAGGGCTAGTTGCTAGTAGCTGCTAGTTGTTGAGTGATGATGAAGAAAGTTGCTTGAATTGTTTCTCTCAGTTGTATCTGCCATCTTCTCTGGGGACATCCCCACACACACACACACACATACAGCACACAGAACACAGCACACACTAACTATCTATCTATCTATCTATCTATCTATGTCTCTCTCTCACACCCTCCTCCTCTTTCTCACACTAGAAAAGTCTTTCTCACACTAGAATTGAAAGAACAGCAAAGGGACAGAGGGTCTCGTGACTTTAAAAAGGGGAGGGGGGGGGGGAGGTGGGGGTGGATGGTCATGGTAGAGTCATTTGGTTTGTATAATGAGAGGGACGTGGCATTATGTTTTTTCTTGGCTTTGGCTGAAGTACCTAGGTTTATTGCCCTAGCTAGACCTGGTAGCTTGTCTGCACATTGTCATCTAACCTAAATTTATAGTATTCACATACATATGTATAGCCTGAAAATGCTGAGAGAGACTTTCTCTTTAAAATTATACTGTGTGTAGTTAAAACATAATACTCCCTCCGTTCCTTTTTAGTTGTCTTTTTAGAGAGTAAAAATTGTTCCAAAATAGTTGTCATTTATAGGTAGTTATAGGTAGTTATGCTATGTTTTTACTATATTGCCATTCACTTTACATAAATGCTATTTGTTGACATTTATTAAGAATAAGTTTAGTTGAAGGGTAAAAATGTAATTTTATGAGTTAATTAATGCAAACCTTGGTTATTGAAATTGAGCTGAAAGAGACAACTAAAAAAGTAACGGAGGGAGTAAGTGGTAAAGCAAAGGCTTTACTTTAACCAAGAGTCATAAATTTTTCGGTTACATAATGAGCGATACAAGTGGGGGTGTAATTCCTTGTAAAGACTCGGTACGGCTTGGGCTTGGCTTGGTTTAGGCTCGACTTTACTCTATTTATATCACTTCAAGTTCGGTTTGTTTTTTCGTTTATTTAATAAACGAACTCAGGTACCAACAGCAGTTGGCTTGAGTGGATGGGAGCTCTAGTCGCTTAAGCAAGGTCTCGCGTTCGAGCCTTGTGTATGCAAAAAATTGCTTTGGGAGAGGCGCCCTAATTGCCCTTGCAGATCCTCGAGGGATTAGTCTTTAGGTCCAATGTGGCCTGGTGATAGCCTGTATTCACCTAAAAAATAAACGAACTCAGGTAGATCATATTTTAGTATACAGAAAATAATTGGGTCGATTAAAATTTAATAATTTTTAAAATAAATATAATGTTATTATTGTTGAATTTTCTTTTTAATATGTTTGTATTAAAATGTTAATGACTTCACTTTTAAATTCAAAAAATAATTTCGACTAGTTAGTTTTTTTTCGAATTCGAACTCGGCTTATTTATTTAAATTTAACAGAGTCGGATTGGATTTAATTTTATTGTATTCATTTAACAAACATGCCAAACTTGGCTCGGCTCGTTTTTCAACAAATCGAGCTCGTTTAAAAGATCCCGATAGAGGGTTCTGCCATGAATCGTAAATTTTCTGTTCAACCTAATTAAGGAGTAGCGCAAGGCTGTAATTAGCCTTCAAAAAGAAATGTATAACAAAACAAAATAAAATTTGTAACTGTCGTAAATAATCATGATTAATAAAAATATTTTTTGTGAATATAACTTCATTTTCTTAGTGTTATAAATCATGATATCACTGATTTACTAGTGCTAATGTCTAATTACTTCTTTTCTA